>JABUQX010080434.1:0-30000 GCA_015478945.1 Trachelipus rathkii
TTTGTATTGTATTTTCTACCATCAAATCTCAAACATTCAATTTGTGTGTTTTTAGATTTCATTCAGATGACGGTCTTTTTCACAACTCGTTCTCTCTCTCGATCCACCTTCTTTCTATCTAACATGTTGGATTCATTTAACATTCCCATGTCTTTCAATGCTACGCTAACAAGAGCTGTAGCTGCCTGTGAACTTACGAGATATCTGTCAGCTATTACTGCCAAATTCTTCTTTGTAAGCCTATTCTGTACACTTTCTTTTCGTCCAATTTCTCGAAGATAATCATCGTCATTATTACTATCTTCCATTTCCATTATCTTTTCTTCAGTAACTTCCATGACTTCTGTGCTAGTTGAGGGAACTCTACTATCTATATTGATGACTCTTCCCCTGCCCCTACCCAACCAAGTTGATTTCTTCGTTCTTTCCGTCCCACAAAAGATTCCCTTTCCATCATTGGGATTTTATCTTTTCATCTACAGTCTTTTCTTGAAATTTTCTTTTCAGAGCATTTAAAGTACAGATGTCAAACACTGCATCAAATGTCTTCACTTTCTCGTAGAACCTTTTTACTTGGGAGGTGTCTCAAAGGACCAAGAGGGAAATATTATAAGAGCTAAGACAGCAGTCCATACATGGCTGACGATGATAAATGTCATTGAAATACATATATGTTGCAGGGGGTTAGACCAACAGAAATAGTAATATAAAGATCTTATCTGCCAACTGACGATTCTATTTGCACCTTATAGATATTCCCTCTCACAGGTAGCACAATTCGAGTCAGCTGATCGCGTCACGAGTCACATATCTCTGTCCCTGGTGGAGTCATCTGTTCTCGCGGGGATTCTGTTTGAGTAATTTTATATCCTCACAGAGGTATGTTATAAATTTGTAGATGAGTCAACTGTTCAGGGAGCGAAACTATTCTGAGATGATTCTGGAACATTCGGAGCATGCTTTGATCTCCAACAAAAGTGAAAATAATTACAGAATAAAGTTGTTAAATTGTGTAGGCTTGTTTGGACTATTAGCATATCGGCCTTTGAATTGAACATGGATAGAGAATTTTTTTTAACATGCTGAGTTAATATATATATATATAGAATTCACGAATACTAAGTATATATTAAACTGATAATCATTCCCTTATTAATAATAATATATTATATAATAATTACTATAAATTGCTTCAAAGCTTGAAATAGTACCAATTATTCATAAATATAACTAAATACATATATAATATATTTTGTGTACCAGCAAGACATTTGAGTTTCACACATCACGCATGCCTATCTTGAGTACATCTCGCTTGAGACGGGAATATACACTGTTATAAAGGCACACTACGAAAATCACTTTCCCCAGCTTCATTCTTTAAAACATGCTCCATGTTATAAAATTAAATTATAATTGATTGGCCAAGTTAATGGCGACGAGCAGCACAGCGATAGAATATTCAGGGTATTAATTATTCTGCTCTACCTCCTCTCGGAGACTATGACAAACCATTTAACTAAATTTTGTCACATTGAATTACGTCATAACAAATTGAGATGCTAAATATGAGCCGCATCAGATACCCAACGAGCTAATACTCGAAAGTCACTTATGCAATCACTGAAATATCTGCGACATGGTGTAATATAAGGATTCCAGTAGAGGTCTTTCGAAAGTTGTGCGATGTCTACTCATGATACCTTGAGATATAACTATCTGGTTTGTTGGTGATCCATATTTCACCGGTGACGGAAGTCTTCCTGAGTCGACTAGGTAAGCATTTTCGAGTGTGCTTTCATATGCTTACGAACATATCGACATAACAATATCAACCTGGAATCAGTCTGAATATATACACCTTGAGGTAGATTCCTGTTTTCACAGATCGATTCTTTTTAAGACGCTAGTAAATTTGAAAGAAATATCTCTATTTCCAAGCACCGAGTGGACCAAAATGGGCACGCAAAAACTATACCTGTCGCTAGTACTACAGACCACTAATGGAGTTTGACAAAACATTAACTCAATCTTTGAGATGACAAAGCCTGCCCTCAGCAAATACCGTATATACATATTTATGCATATATGTACGAATGAAAAGTATAAGCAAAATCACTATACCGATGTAATCAGACCAAAGTCACTGGACCTGATTCAATATACTCATCACGACAACCTATATCTAACCTATATAGTATATATATATATATTACGTTATCATATATATATATAATAATATATATAATACTATATTATATATATATAGTATTATATATATACAGTAGTATATATATCGGAGAAAATTGAATGACTGCTCGTGCGCTATGAGGAGCTTGTGAGCAAGTTGCAAACGTTGTAGTTGAGTGTGCGAAAGTATGTAGTAGGTTAAATTCTCCCCACCCAGATAACTTAATGTGAGTATCTATCAATACCAACAGATATAAATATAATAATATATGGATATATCATTCAAAATATAATAAGGTATATAGTAGCGGCAATAAATAATATATCTACCTATATCAAGGATACTAACCAGTAGTAAGTATTAATACATACTAAACTTACTATTATGAATATTATTAGTATATATATTACTGGATAGATGTAATGTTATAGTTAGGTTCTTGTACTCATAATTTACATATAATGCTTATAATGATTATATATATAGAATATAATCATATATATATATATGAAGTGAAATATATACCTATATGTTATATATTATACCTATATATTAATATATATATATATACATAATTCAAATGGAAGTAGATACTATAATTTTATAGACTCGATCAAAGATCATAGCTGTTGAAAGTTGACTCATACTATTAATACGCATATAATTAGTTGAATTGAAGTTATAAACTATATAATACCTATAATAAATTAGTTACTATATATAATACTCCGGTATGAGGATCATATTTACTACCCCTAAGAATAATACTGAGTTGAGGAGTAGATATATAGTGAGGAGAGGAAATATACCTGGAGTTACACTAATATATACTATTACGGATATATTCACAGGTAATATATATATATATATATTTATTATCAGGTATATTTATTATCATATATATATATTACTAATGAGTATAAGTATATATATACTATATATATATAGTAGTATATTATATATATATATATATATATATATATAAATATATATATAGTATGATATATATTACTATATATATGTAGTGATGGTGTCGGGTATCAGAACAATGCGCCCTGTGCTAAGCTTAGCCAGGGGAGTTCATTGATATAGTGTCTGACCTAGCGATCCAGCTTGCCCGGCACGTAACTCTGGATCACCCGAAAAATATTTTGAAACTCTGGGCCTCTTAATTTTGATTTAAAATAATAAAAATAATAATCAAAAGTTATTTAATCCAAGTCAGCCTACCTAGAGTGGGTGGGACGTCATCCAAATTAAATGGAGTGATGAAGAGTGGAAGGTTTAGCTTGGCTTTAATAGCAGTCAAAATCATGTCTAGCGAAAGGCACTAACTATACGAATGGGCTCGCAGGTCGGATGAGAAAAAATCAGTGACTTTCTGATTGGCAAGACACGATATGAACGGTGCACGCATAGCAACGCCTCGGTGAGTTTTGGCTGGTGCTGAAGACATTGGGTGAGTGGCTTTTAATAGCAGGTAAATCATGTCTAGCAAAGGCACTACTGAAGTCGAAAAAAATAGTGACTTTCTGATTGGCAAACGATATGACGGTGCAGCATCGATGAAGAAAAGTTTGATACTTGTTCAATCTGCCGAAAATATCAGCGGCCATTGTATGTTCATTGCTGTTCACATTCATGTAGGGTAAAACACATTAGAAAATTTATTGGCACAGTAAAAACACCTATGAACTATTTTGGGTCAGCATGGAGGACAGCTAATTTTATAGAAAAAAAAGGAAAGATTTTCCTGAGACAAAATGAGCAAAATAAATTGAATGTACAAAATAAGCTCAGTTGGAAAATTACGAAAGATTGTTAGGAATTAGAGAGGTTTTTAAATCATGATGATGCTTTAGAGGAACTCTCCTTCACTCTTCCATTATGTTTTACAACTTCATTATAGTTTCCATTATTAGTGACAGCAACTGCTCTAAATCATATGGAAAATGTGATGTTTGTTTTGAAAGATTTTCGAGTAGAACGATGATTTATTTCTTTTTAAGCATTTTGGAAACTGCAACAGAACTTCTGATATCTCTTAACAAAAAAAAAAAAGAGAATACAACAAGTCAGAATCAATGCAAAAGGAAAAAAAATAAAGCATTTTGCAAATCCCTTTCATGAAAATAATTCAAACCAGTTTATATATATATATATATATTAGATATATATATATATATATATATAATATATATATATATATATATATATATATATATATAGTATATATATACATATTATAATATTATATATATATAATATAATACGTAGTGATATATTATTATATATATATATATATATATATATATATATATATAGTAGTTTATACTATAGTATATATATATATATATATATATATATATATATATATATATATATAATATATATATTATATATATATAATTAATATATATATATATATATACATATATAGCCTATATATATATATAATAATATATAAGAATGTAGGTATTATCAGTTGGTAATATTATATAGCTAGTATGTATATATATATTTGGTATAATATATATATATATATATATATATATATATATATATATATATAGTAGATATATATTCTATTATAGTATATATAATATATATATATATATATAATTATATATATATATATATATAGGTATAAGTATATAGTATAGGATAGTATAGGATAGCGTATAGTAGTTGTTATATATATATATATAGTATAATATAGGTGAAGTGTAATATCATATCTAGTATATAAAGTATATATATGTAATATATATATATATAATTATATATATATTATTATAATCTATATATTATATATCTATTATATATATATATATTACTATAATATATATAAATATATTATATATATAATAATATAGTATATATATAATTTATATATATATATAATTTTTATCCAATTTTGAAAAATAAATTTGATCAATACAGTCACTTTTTGATTGATATAGGATTCGTTAAGTCAAATCAATTTCTTTCAAAAACGTTTAAAATAGCTCACTCAGACATTTTTTGCCAAAAAGCCAAAACGTACTTTCCTTACTCAATGGGTAGAGGAAAGATTAAAAAAAAGCTGATTTTAATGAGTGCTCATCATTATAGATAGCTACACTATATCAAAGGAAGAAGTTATCAATCATTTTGCTGGTTAGAGATTATGAAGAATATAGAATAGTAATAATATTTTTATATATGACGACATTTTTTATATATTATTTGCATATCAATGATTATTATTTATTCCCTTATTATTTTCAAGTAAAGAAAGGTCAAAATACTTATATAAAAATTATAGTATATATATAATATATATATATTAATTATATAATTATATACATAATAGTTATATATAATATATATATATATATATATATGTAATAGGCATTTCATTTTTAACGATGTACGGATGCGATGATATATAATTATATACAATTATAACATATATAATGTATAATATAGCCAGTGGTGTTAGTAACTTAGTAGTCCGTTAGTTATAGTATATATTATCAGAGTAATATAATCTATATATATTATATAATATTATTATGATGAAATTATTATGATGTTATATTATGTAAGTATGATATAGTATATATATAGTATAATATATGATATCCTTAAATCTCAAAAATCCTCGAGTAGAAAAGAATCGTGGCTACGGCTCTAGGTATAATATATATAGCAATATATAGTATTCTAATATATATATATATATCTAATATATATATATATATATATATATAATATTATATATATCTATATATATATATATATATATATAGCTATATATATAGTATAGTATATTTACGTCATATTATATATATATATATATATAGTATATATAGTATTTATTATTATATATTATATATATATATATAATATATAGTATAATATTGATGTATATATTAAAGGGCTATACTATACTATACAATTACATTATAGTATAATATGATATATAATGTATACTATAGGGCGTAAGGTATAGTAGTATATTATAGTACGGTAGGTATGTATGAGATTAGTAGTATTATATATATTAGATATATATATGGTTATATATATGTATATATATATATATATATTATATATATTTAATATATATATTTTTATATATCATAATATAATATATATAATATATATAGTATATATATAATATATATCTATATATAATATAGTATAATTATAATATATATATAGTATTATATATATATATATATATATATATATTTAAGGTATGTATGTATATATGTATGTATTTATGTATGTATGAATGTATGTATGTATGTACGTTTGTATGTATGCATGTAGATAATTTTTTTTACAATTGTCTCCACCACTCACATGGGCAAAAGCCCTATTCAGGAAGGGGGTGTTATTATTAATATTATCACTAATTATAACCATCACTATTAAAATCATTAATGTTATTATTACTATTATTATTAACTTGCCCTATCTAATAATATCTTCATCCTTATCATTGTCAATGGTTAAACTATTCTTATCAAACAAAATACAAGCTCCTTTCAATTGCCTGACCATGTAATTCCTCAGATAGCATCTCTTCTTCGTCAAAAAAACATATCCGAATCTTGGTTTTAACCATATGTCTCAAATTCTTTGCTAAGATTTCCCTGGTTTCATTTTTCTGTGGTGGGGTGTTCTTCTTCGTCCAAAATGGAGATTTGATCCACAATTTTATTCGTTTTTTTTCTCGCAAGGGAAAGGATTGTCAACATCCATTACTTCTACAGAGTTTCAACGAAATTATGCTAAGAAGTTCGTCCACTATTCCATAGCAACCATATGATAAACAAACTGCTTGTTGTGCTAAGAAAAAGAAGATTAGGAAAGACGTCTTGACTGCACAGTTTAAACTTGACCAGAAATGTCATAATATTGAACTATCTTACATGTATTATATACATACCTACCTACCTAAAACATACATACATACATACATACATACATACATACATACATACATACATACATACATTACACACACATAACCATACATACATACATACAAATAAACACTACATACATACATACATAAATACATACATCAACATACATACAATGCGAGACATACATACATACATACAATAGCTACATACATACAATACATACATACATACATACATGTAGGTATGTAAGTAAGTATATGTAGGTATGTAAATTAAATTTAGATATGTAGGTCAAGTATGTAGGCATGTATGTATAGGTAGAATCGTTACAAAATTAATTAATGAGAAATTAATTCTGTTACAACAATTTAATTAAACATTGAAACTCTATTACGCATTTGCGATAGAAAAACTTTTATGGCAACTTTGCACAAAGACTTTTTTTTAATGTTTCTGATTTTCTTTTTACTTTTATTCATATATTAAAAAAATTGTTTCTTCTCTTCTTCTTCTAGAGGGAAACAAAGAAATCTCTAAACTTTTCTCTTATAAGAAGTTTAATATCACTTTTAAAAATATTATAACGTTTTTAAGAGCTGTCATAGTTGCAAAGGAAAAAAAAGGCTATAAAAAAAAAGACGAAGAAGGTAACCTATGACAAAAAAATTAGAAATGAAATGAAGGGAAAATTTTTTTTTTTTTTTTTGCCCCCCCCCAAAATGTTGGCCCCAATTCAAAGCCCCAAATGGGAAAATTGGGTTGGGGGGGGGGGGGGGGTGATTAGGACCTCAATTTCTCCAGTTTTCAAATCTTTAAGTTATGCAAAGCAGAAAAAATGCCAAAGTTTGGGGTTTTTTCATAAATTTACGAAAGAAAATTCTGACCGTCTTGGACGTGGATGACACTCAGGTTTTTTGGAATTTTGGTGACCCTTTTTTTAAACATTTAATTTCCAAAAATGGTTTAAAAAAATAGTAAAATAATTGTTAAGAAAAATAACAAAAAAATTGGGGTTTTACTATGAATTTTCTAAAAAGACAATCGTGATGGAAAAATATACCAATTTTTGGGTTTTTTTTAAATTTTTTAATTTTTTTTTGGCAACACTTTTTAAAAAAAAATTTTGTTTTTTTGAAAAATATTCAGTTTTTCAGTAAAAAAATTAAAGGAAGGGTTTTTTTAGTGTTTTTTTTTTTTTGGGGGTTGGAAAAAAGTTTCCAATAAAAAAAAAATTTTTTTTTTTTTTGAGAAAGTTCTTTTTTTTTTCAACAAAACCTTAAAAGGATTGAAATATTTGGAAATTTAATATTTCAAAAAAGATTTAAAATAAATAAACAATAAAAAATTTTTTTTGCTTTGGTTGCAAAATTTTTCCAATTTATTGAAAGCCTAATTAACTTTGGCAAAAGATTTAAAAAATAACCAAAAAAAAAACTTTTATAACTTCATTTTAAACAAGTTTTTTTTTTGATGGGAAAGCTGTGTAATTACATATTTTGGAAAACAATAAATTTCAAATAAGAAAATTTAAAAAAACCATTATTATTATTTTAAGGTAAAACACTAAGCAACATGAATTCTTTTTTTCCAAAAAAGAAAAAAAAAACCGGGGAAGCTTTTTAATATTAGCTACTTGGTAATTCTAATTCAAGGGCTTGGCAAAAAAAACAATTTTGGAAAAAAATTTTTTTTAAAAAAACTTTTTTTTTTAATTTTTTGGCAAAAAAAAATTTTAATTAAATTTTTATTTTTTTTTAAAAATTTTTTAAGCACGGGAACGAATCTTTTTTTGGTTTTTTTTAATAAAAACATGGTTAAAAATCCCAGTTTACCATAAAAAAAAAAGTTTTAAGAGTAAAAAAAATAAAATTTTAGAGGTAAATAAATTTTTCCCCTCAAATTACTTTTTTAAAAATAAAAAGTTCACTAAAATTTTACAAATTGAAAGAAATTTTAAAAATAACTAGGGCCCAAAATTTTTTTGTTGCCCCCTTAAATAAAGTTTTTAACATTCCCACAGAAAGGCCCAAAAGAATCCAAGTAAAATTAAAAATATAAAAATTTTTTAAGGCCTTTTTTTTATATTTTTGCCCATTTATTTTTATTTTCTGCAAAGTCATCCTCCTCCCCCTTTTGTTTTTTTAAATAAAAAAACAATAAGTAAAAATTTTTTCCTCTTCATCTAATACACAATCTAAAGAAAAAATGGATAAAAGGTTCTTAAACAATAATTAACATAAAAAACAGACCGTTTTTTTTTTTTTTTTTTTTTTTTGATTAAGAAAACACGGGAAAAAAAAAAATGGGAAAAAAACAAATAAAATCAGCACGAATTGTAAATTTTTTTCCCCCTTTTTTTTTTTTTTTTTTTTTTTTTTTTTGTTTTTTTTTTTTTTTTTTTTTTTTTTTGTTTTTTTAATAATAATAATTTTTTTTTTTTACCCTTTAAATGTTTATTTTTTTTTTTTTTCCCTTTTTATTTAAATAAAAAATTTTAAAAATTTTTAAATTAAAACTAAAAGAAATATATACCAGTTTTTTTTTTTTTTCTATTTTCCCTCTTTATCAACTGTATTTAAAAGTACAACCCAACAAATTTAAAAATGATTTAAACATGAGTTTTTTTAAAAATAATTTAAAGAAAAAAAAAATTGCCAAAGTTATTCAAAGAAAAACTTCGAATTTCCTTTTTTTGAACAAAGTTTGGGTTTTAAAAAAAAAGACTGTCTTTAACAGAAAAAATGTTACAAAATGAAAAAAAATTTTTAAAAATATGAACAAGGATCATATGGAAAGAAAAAAAAAAATTGAGGTCCCCCATATTGAAAAAACCTAAATTAAATTGTTTTTTAAATATTTTTACTTACAACAATTTAAAAGAAAAAAATATAATTAATTAAAAAAGTTTTTTAAAGCAATAACTTTTTTTTAGTTTGGAAAAAAACTTTAAAAGTTTTTTATAATAATAAAAAGGCCTTTAAAAAACTTAAAAAAAATTTTAAACTAAATTTTTTTTTTTTCTTAAAAGAAAAACAAAAATTCCAAGGGGGGGCCCCCCCCCTTCCCAATTAAAAATTTTTTTCCCCCCCCCCCTTGGGTTTTTTTTTTTCCCTTACTGCCTTTTTTTTCCTTTGCCCATCTGGGAAAAAAACTCCTCAGACCCCCCCCCCTTGCCTTTTTTTCCCATCATGGCCCCCTTATATTTATTTGTTTACAAAAATCTTGAAAATTTTTCCCCCCCTTTCCAAATCCTTCATTTAAAATGCCCCCCCCTTAATTAAATTTTTTGTTTGGAAAGAGAAAAGGAGGGAGTCCCCCCAGAACCTCCCTTGAATCCAAGACCAACGTCAGATCATCCAAGAAAAGGGTTTTTGGGGTTCTTTTTTTAAGAATTTTGTTTTTTTTTTTTTTGATCATTAAAAAACAGATTTCTTTGGGTTTTTGTTTTTGTTTTTGGGGTTTTTTTGGGGGGGGGAGGGGCCACAAAAAAAAAACAAACTTATATCAAATACGTTATATTTTAGAGAACTTGGAAAAGGGCCTTACCCTTGAAAAAAACTGGGAAAAAAAAGGCATCTATGATCCCTTTAGGAAAGGATTTTTTTGCATAGGAAAAAAAAGAAGCGGATTTTTTTTTTTTTTTTTTTTTCATGGTTTTGGGGGAATTGAAATTTTTTTTTTTTGAAATGAAAAAAACGTTTTTTTTTTAACTACTACAAAAACATTTTTTATTACATTTCAATTTTTTTTTTTTTGGAAAAAAAAAAAAGTAAAAAAAAACGCATGAGGGGGCTTCCCCCTTTTTTTTTTTGGGGCCCCCCTTTGCTTTTTCCCGGGTCATTTGGTCCCCATTTTTTTTTTTTTTTTTCCATATATAGATTTTTATGGAAAAAATTCTTTAAAGGTTTTTTTTTTTTTTTTTTTTTTCCCCTGGATGGTTTTTTCAAATTTTTTTTTGTTTGGGGGAAAGTTTAAACTTTTAAATAAAATTTTGCCTTTTTTCTCCCTTTGGAAATAGCCATTTATTTTTAGAAATGTTTTTAGCACCCTTGAAAAGGCAGCTCATTACATCGTATTTTTTTTATTATCTTGGAGACGAATTCCACATAATAAGGTTTCCCCCCCCCTAAATTTTTTTCAACTCTGCCCATTAATTTATTTTTCTTTTTTGATATTCTTTTTGAGGAAAAATTGCTCCTTTTTTTTTAACAATAAAACAAAATCCCCCAACCCCAATTGCTTGCCCAAAGGAAAACCCGAACCCAAAAATTTTGTTTTTTTTTTTTTGGGGAAAAAGTTTTTTGGGGCAGCAGAAAGGAAAAAAATTAAAAAATCCCATACTGAAAGAAAAAGTTCCTCTTTTTTTTACGAACTAAAAAAAAATGATAACTCATTCCCAATTTTACTTTTTTTTAAATCATTTTTTTTTTCCCAATCCACATTTCCTAGCAAATTTTTCCCCTTGCTTCAGATTTTTTGGGTTTAAAGGGGGCCCTCCCCTTTTGGGAAAAAGGCCTTTTGAAAAAACCTTTTGAAAAAAAAAAAAAAAGAAAAAAAAATTTAAAATGGGAAAATAAATATTTTATTTTTTTTTTTTCCAATGTTTTTTTAATAGCATTTTTTGTTTAATATTTTTGGGGTTAAAATTTTTATATCTTTTTGGGTAAAAATTGTAACACTTTTGGGTTTATTTTTTTTTTTTTTTATAAAAGTAAAGTTAAATTAAATATTTATTATAATTTACTATATTAATTAATTTATATTTACTTCTATTTATATTTAAAATTATTATTTAAAGAAGTTTTAATATTTATTTTAATTTCATATAATATTTTTAAATAAGTTTTTTTAAAATTTATTAATGATTTTAATTTAATTATAATATATTGATTTATATTAAATATTAATTTAGTGTTTTGAATTTTTTTTTTTTAATTTTTTTATTTTATATATTTTAAATTTTTTATAAATTTTAATATTTATAAATAATAAAAAAATAAATTAATTTAATATATTATATTGATAATATATAAATTAATATATTTATTTTAAATAAACAAATATAATTAAAATAAAAAATCGATTTTTTTTTAAGTAAAAATAAAATTAATAAAGAAAAACAAAAGAAATATAAATAAAATGAATAAATTAAATATATTTATATATATAATAATAAATTAAATTTATTTTTTATCTTATTCACCTAAATAATTTATCTATTTAATAAAAATTATAAAAAAATATATAATTAATTAATATATAAATTAATTATTAAAAATTATAAAGTAATATTTATTTGACCCCCTTTTTTTTTTTTATTTTGTTCCCCCCTTTCCCCAACAATTTTTCAGCGCAATTTTTTAAAAACAATTAATCCAAAAATTTTTATAAGTGGGGAATTAGGAAAAAACCAAGTGGGGGGGGGGGTTCACCTTGAAACCAAGCTTAAATTTTTAAATTTTTTTGTTGGGGGCTTTTTTTTTTCTTTTTTTTTTTCCCCCTGCTTTTTTTTTTTTGGTTTTAGCCATTTTTTTCATTTCCCTTTTTAAATCCTTTTTTTTTTCCCCATTCCCCCCCCCCCCTGAAATTTTTTTTTTTTGGGGGCCCCCCCCCTGAACTCTTTTTTTTTTTAACAATACTTCTTTTTCCTGGTTAGTCTCTTCTCTGGTTAAAAAAATTTCAATTTTTTTTTTTTAATTAAATGTTTTTTAGAATTTTCCTAATACAACAAAATTTTTTATTTCCCCCTTTTTGAATATTTTGTTTTTTGGTTCTTTTTCCCTTATTTAATTCCATTTTCGGAAGCTGCTAAAATATCCTTGGCAGCAAACAAAAAAATTTATTTCTAAAACATTTTGGGGGGGGGGGGGGCTAAGCCTCTAGGCCCCTCTGAGCTACGCCAATTAAGGTCTAAAAATGATTTTTTTTTTCCCCCCCCTTTAAAAAAAGAAAAATAGAAGGGAAAAAAAATAGAACCCCCAGGTTTTTTTTTTTTTGTTTGTTTTTTTTTTTTTTTTTTTTTTTTTTTTCCTTTCCCCCACCCTTTTGTTTGTCCCCCCCCAAAAAAAATTTTTTTTTCAAAAATGAAAAAATTAACTTTAATTTTTTCAAAGAATCTTTAAAAAACAATTTTAAGAGGTTTTTATAATTTAAAATTTTTTTAAAATAATAACTTAAAATAAAAATTTTAATTTATCCCCAAATAACAACCTTTGTTTTTTTTTTTTTCCCTTAATTAAATTAAAAAACCAAAGAGGTTTAGAATAAATTAAAGAAATTTAGTTTTAGTGGAAAATATATGGACATCATTAAGTAAAAATTAAAAAATTTTTAAAAAGAAAATTTTTTTTTAATTTAAAAAAAAATAAAAAAAAAACGAAAAAAAAAAAAAAAAACGAAAAATTAAAAAAAAAATAAAAAAAAATCCAAAAACTAACACCAATGGGTTTTTTTCTAAAAAATTGTTAAATTTGGAACAAAAGGTAAACCACGGTTTTTTTTTAAACAACTTCGTTCAATTTTTATCGAGAGGGGATACATAAGTACGGAGAGGGGGGTTGGAAGAAAAAATTTTTTTTTTTTTTTTTTGGGAAGAAATGGGGCCCCTTGGAACAAAAACACCTGTTTTTGGTGTTCTAGCAATTTATTTACTTGTTTATCATCCCAGTTTTTAATTTGGTAATTGTGTAGGGTTTTTTTTTTTTTTTTTTTGGTTTGTGCAATGTTGGGGGTTTAGTTTGGGGGGGGGGGCGATGGTTTTTGGGGAGTTTTTTTGGGTTTTTTTATTTTTTTAAAATAGAAATGAAAGTTTTTTAACACTTTTGGGCATAAAAAAAAACAAAAAAATTAGCGCCCCAATTTTTTTTTTTTTTTACTTTTGGGGGTTGGGGTTGGGACCCCCCCCCCCTGGGGTTTTTTTGGGGGTTTGTTATTGTTTTTTTTTGTTTTTGGGGTTTTTTTAAAGGTACCCTTTTAAAACTTTTTTTTTAAATGGGTTGAGGCTGGGATCATCAAATGCGGGAAAAAAAATTTAAAAAATGGACTTATTACTTTTTTTGGTCCCCTTTCCCCCAAATTTTTTTTATCCTTTTAAAAATTTTGGGTTTTTTTTTTTGAGAGGTTTTTTTAAACTTTTTTTTTTTTTTTTTGGTTTTGAAAAAAATTTTTTTTATGGGGGGGTTTTTTGTGCTACCCGAAATTTTTTAAAAAAAAATTTTTGGGGAAAAAATAGAATAAAGGAATTAATAACCAGGTTTTTTTTTTTTTCTAAATTTCCCCCAATTTTTTTTTTTAATAAAATATTTTTTTTCAAAGAAAAAACTTTTTTTTTTTTTCCCTGAAAAAAACCCCAGTTTGGAAAAAGGAGTTGGGGAATTTTTTAATTTTTTGAAAAAAAACAGGATTTTCACAACCATTCAAGAACAATAAAAGACTTTGGGTAAGGGCCATATTTTAAAATTGTTTTTTAAGCAGAAATTTTTTTAAAAATTTTTTTTGGACATTTTTGGGTAAATTTTTTGGAAAAACAAAAAAAAAAAAAATAAAAAAAAAGCAGGGTTTGAAATTCTAAATAACATGCAAGCAAATTGTTTTTTTTTTTGAAATTTTTGGGGGAAAAAAAACAAGTTTCCAAACTTGCAACAAAACAAGAACAAAAAACATAAAAACAATTTTAAAAAAAAATTCCCCCAAAATTTTTTTTTTCGCTTCCCTTAAATATTTAATTAAAATATAGAATTGGGGCAAATAATTTTTAAATTTTTTTTTTTTATTAACAAATTTTTTTTTTTTCTTCAATTTTTTTTTTTTTTCCAATTTTTTTTTTTTTTTTTGGCAAGGAATAGTTTAATTTAAAACAAATTGAATTAACAATTTTTTTAATTATTTTTTTTTTTTTTTACTCTCAATCCCAAGAAAATGGGGGTAAAAAATAAAAAAAATTGGAAATTGTTTTTTTTTTCGGTAAAAAAAAATTTAAAGGGGGGGGTTTTTTTTTTTTCTTTTGGGTGGGTTCCCCCCAAAAAAAAAAGTTAAACTTTTAAAAGCAAACAACTTAGATTATTTAATTTTCAAGATTGGGATTTAGGGCGAGTTTCCCAAATGTTTTTTTCCCCAAAAAAGAACTGAATGAAATCTTCCCCCAAAAATTTTTTTGGGGGGGAATGGGGTTTTTTTTTAGGAACACCTTTTAACCTTTTTTTTGAAAACCAATTTTTTTGGCTTTTTTGGGGGAAAAAAAAAACCTCCCCCCCCCCCCCAAAAATTAAAAACTTTCCTTTAAAAATTTTTTCACCTCGTCTAATTTCGCCTTTAACATTCATAAAATTAATATCCCAAATTTTGGATAGCAACAACCAAAAGGAATAACAAAGGTTTTTGGCAAAAAAAATTGGGAAAAAATTATTTTACAATTACAAAAGTTTTATCTCATCATGAAACATTCAAACTGAAAAAAAAATTAAGAATTAAAATTCTTTTTTACATTTTTATTTTAAAAACCTTCCCCCCCCTCTCCTCTTTTGGGGGGGGGGAAAGGTTTTTGGAAAATTTGTTTTTTTTACCTTTTTTTTTTTTGGGTTTTTTTTTTATTTTTGACCACTTGCAAATTACCTTTTTTTAATAAAAAATTTATGTGGACATCGTCTTGTAGTAGAAAAAATTCGAAATCAAAGTGGACCAATTTTAAAAAGAAAAAAAAAAACTTAAAAAAAAGCAAAACAAAAAAAAGGGAAGAATTTTAAACTTTTTTTTTTTTTTTTTTTTTTTTTTTTTTTTTTTCTTTGTTTTTTTTTTTTTATTATTTTTCCCCCCCCCAAATTTTTTTTTTTTTGGCCCCTGGGCCTTTTATTTTTCGAATAAATTTTTTCCCAAGGGTTTTTTCCCACTTGCTATATTCTTGGAGAATATTTTTAAATTGTTTGGCGCACAAGGTAAAAAAAAATCCCCCATTTTCCAAAAAAAAATTTTTTTTAGCGCCCTTTAAATCGGGCCCTTTTTTTTTTTGCAAACCTGGGGATTTTTGGGGGGGTTTGGGGGGCAAGAAATTTTTGTTTTAAATCAAAAAAAAAAATTTCCTTTTTACCATAATTTGGGGCCATTTCCAAAAAATAAAAACTTTCAAGTTAAAAATAATGATACGAAAACAAACTTTTTAAAAACTTTTTCCCTAAAAAAAAAAATCCCTCAAATTTTTTTTTTTAAAAATTTCGTTTTAACTGGGGTTTAATTTTTCCCACTTTTAATAAAAAAAAAAAAAATTTGGCCCCCCCTTAAATTTTTTTGCTTTTTCATATTTTTTTTTTTTCCATTTTTTCTCATCATTTTATACTTCTTTCTTAACCCGTATAAATAATTGTCGGGTTTTTCCCCCTCCTTTTTTGGGCAAGGACCATCCATCACTTCCTTGTCCTTTTTTTTCCTTGCACCATTTTCAGTCCCCCCCCCACCCACCCCCCGCCTATTAAACAGTTTTAAAATTCCCCAAACAGAAAAAAAGAAGTGTGAATCTACAAGGGTTTTTTGCAAAAAACAAAACCCAACTTATATACACTTGTTTTTTTTATAGAAAAAATGTTAGAAATAAGAAGAAAATTTTGGTTTTTTTTTTAACGTCAACAAAAATTTTAAATTTTTTTAATGGTATTAATTAATATTATTTATAAAAAATTATTTTATTATTATTTATATTTTTTTATTTTATTTAAAATTTATTTTTAATTTTTTTAAATTTTTATTTAAATTTTTATTTAATTTAAATTTAAAAAATTTTTAAATTAATTATTTTAATTTATTAAAAAAATTTTTAGTTAAGTTTTTAAAAGTTCTTTAAATAATAAAAATTTTTTTTTTTTGGGTGAAAAACTTTGAAAAAAAAGGAAAATTTTTGGTCCCCCCTTCCCCCCCTTTCGTTGGGTTTTAGGAGAAAAAAAATAAAAATTGGGAAAAGGGGGTTTTTTTCCCCAGAAAAAAGGTTTTTTTCCCAATTTTTTGGGAATCGGAAAAACAGTAAGAACAGAAAAATTCCCCTTTTTCTTCACAAACCTTTGTTCCCCCCAATGTTTCGAAGGTTTCCCCCTTCAAAAAACTTTTGCTTTGTTTTTTTTCCTCATTTATTGATTGAAGAAAATGGACGGAACAGTAAGAACAGTAGAAATTTTTTTTTTTGTCTAAATATTGAAAAAAAATTTTTCCCTTTGTGAAAAAAAAAAATTTTTAAAAAAATTTTATTAATTATTTTTTATTTTTTAATTTAATTTTTTAAAATTAATTAATTAAATTTAAATTTTTATTTTTTTAAATCTATTTTAAAACTAAAATGGTTTTAAATTGTTTTTAGAGAATGGATGTTTTTTTTTATAGCTCGAGTGATTTCCAATTTGATTAAGAAATATCAAATTTTTTTTTTTATTATTTTTTAACAAGATTTTTGCCTTGAATTTATTTAAATTTTTTTTTCAAAAGTTAATAAGCTGTAGTCGATTAATTTGGGAAAATTTTGAAAGAAAAGATTTTTTGTTTTTTTTTAATCTATAGTATAAAGAAACAAAAAAAATTCCTTTTTAATCTCCTTCATATATTTAAAGTTGGGGAAAAAGAAATGTAAAAGTTGGGCCAAAAAAAATTTTTTTTCCCTCGACCTTTCCAATTCCAAAACCAAATTAAAAAATAATTATAAAATTTTCAAATTTTAAGAAAAATTTTAGAAGGAGAAACAAAGGAAAATTTTTTTTATGTAAGACATACATTTATTAAAATTTTTTAAAAATTTTTTTTTTTTTCCCCAAGGTGGGGGTCCTTGTGTCCCCCCCAACGATTCAAATTCTTTTATCCCAAACAAACAACCCCATATAGGAAAAAAAACGGGCCCTTTATTAATTAAAACTTAATATATAAAATAAATTTTTTTGGGGGTTTTTTAAAAATTTTTTTTTTTGGGGGCAATTTTTTTTTAAATAAAATAGGAACTAAGAAAAAAAAATTTAAAACACCCTATAACCTTTTTTTTTATTTTTTTTTTTTTAAAAAATTTTGGTTTAAAGTTTTTTATTTTTTTTTTTTTTTATTTTCTAAAATTTATAGTTTTTTTTTTTTTTTTTAAAAATTTTTTTTTTTTTTTACTTTTTTACTTTTGTTTTTTGTTCTATAAAGCCCCCTATTTTAAAAAAATTTTAAAATCTTTTCCTTTTTTTTTTTTCCGATTTTTTTTTTTTTTTTAATTTAACCTTTTTTAAAAAATAAGTAAAAAAACTTTGGTTAAAGTTTTTTTTTTTTTGGGGGTTTTTTTTTTAAAAAAAGCCCAAAAAAATCCTTTTCTGAAGCTTTTTTTTCTTTCCAGGGGAAAAGGCTTAGGGTTTTTTTGGGCTTTTTAGTTGGGGTTTTTTTTTGTTTATCAAATAAATTTTTTTTGAAGACATGCTGGGGTCCCAACTGAAAAAAAAAGAAAAACGCTTCCCGGTTTTTTTAAGCTTTTAAAACCACCCCTGGCTTTTTTTTGAAAAATTTGGCCAAAAATTGCCCTCATTAAGTTTTTGTAAAATTTTTTTTTTCAGCCGGGGGTAAGGAAAAAAAAAGGCCTTTTTTTTGGGGGGGGGGGAACCCTTGTTTTTTTGTTCACGCCCACAAACCAACTAAAAAAAGAAAAAGGATCCCCATTTTTTTTTCCCCCCCCCCCCCACCAAAACCTTGCCCCCCCCCCCCCCTCAAAACGTTTTTTAAGCCACCAAAATCGGACAATTAACCACTTTTTTCCATAAAAAATCAAATTTTTTAAATAAAAAGCCCTTCCTTTTTTTGGCTTAACCTAATTTGTTAGTCGTTTTAATTTTTTTGGGGGGGTTTCCTTTCCCCCAATAAAAACCTGCAAAGAAAAAAAGGCCCTAAAAAAATGGTTTCCCCCAAAAAAAGGATTCCCCACGGAAAAGTTATTTGTCTTTGCTCTCCAAAAAACGTCGAAAAAAATTCACTTGTAACGAACTGGATAGTTGTTTGTTTTTGGGCTTTCAAAAATGTCGTTGACAACCCTGGAAAAAAAAAGTTTTTTCAAAAAAAAAAAAATTATTTTTAATTTTTTTTTTTTTTTTTTTTTTTTTGGTTTTTGAAAGAAAGTTTTTTTTTTTTTTTTATCATCCTGAAAACAGAAAATCCCAAGTTTTTTTTTTTTTGGAATAAACAGAAGGGGTTTCCCCCCCCCCCCCCCCATCCCTAAAAATTTTTTGGGGATAATCTGAATGACGTTGAGAGGTTTGGGGAAAGGTTTGGGGGTTTGGGGGTTTCCGAAGAAAAAAAAAAAAAAAACCTTTTGGTTTTTTTTTTTTTTGTTTTTGTTTTTTGGAATTCAGTGAATTTTTTTCTCCCAAGAAAAAATAAATTTTTTTGGCCCATTTAGGGGGCTCGAGAAACCATCAAGTTGGGGGGTTAAAATTGGGAAAAAAAAAGTTTTTTTTTGAAAAAAAAAAGGTTATGTTCTTCCCTTTTTTGGAAAAAAATTTTTTCTCCCAAAGTTTCACATTTTTTAAAAAGGGTTTTTTTTTGTCCCATTTTCTTTTTAAAAAACTTTCCCCCACCTGAAAATTGTAGTGTTTGTTATTTCATAAAAGTTTTTAAGTTAAACCAGGGCAAAAAGTTTTTGGGGTTGAGCTGAAAAAACCAAAGAAAAAAGGGGGGTTATAAAACGGGGGGGGTTTTTTTTTTTTTTTGGGGAAAAAATAAAACCCAAAGGAAAAAAAAAGTTTTCCCCCCCCCCCCCCCCCCCCTTTTTTTAAAAAAAAAAAAAAAAAGCTAAAATTTTTTTAATCCTTTTAAGTTTTTTTTATTTTTTCAAAAAGAAAAGTTATTTTTTTTAAAGGTTCCCGAAAAAAAAAAAAAAGCCGCAAAAATTTACCAAAAAATTTTATTTTTCAAAAAAGATTTTTTTTGGGGGCCCTTTTGTTGGGTCATTTCCAAGTCCGTGGGACGGGGTTTTTTTTTTCACTTTTTTTTGGGTTTTGGGTTTTTTTGGTTTTTGGAAAACATTAGAAGGTAAAAACAGAAAATAGCCCTTTTTCAAATTGATTTTCTTTCCCAACTTATCCGATTCCTTTTTTTTTTTTTCCAAGTTTTAAAATTGGTGGAAAAGGCCTTTAAACCTTGTTTTTTCCCAATCGTGAGGGGGGGTTTTTTTTTGAAAAAATAATCCTTTTTTTTTTGGCCCCCAACAACCAAGACAAATTTTTGGAGGGAACCATTTTTTAAATCCCCCCTTTGGAAATTTTTTGGTTTTACATTTTTTTTTTTTTTTTTTCAAAATCAAAAAAATTTTTTTGGGTCCCCCTTTGGAAAAATTGGGGTTTTTTTTTAAAAGAATTGGAAAAATAAAAGTAAAAAAGCCAATCATCATTCCCCTAACGAAAAAAAAAACTTGTAAAGTTTTCCCCCCGCGCTCATCAATTTTGTATTGTTTTGAACGCAATTTTTTTTTTAAATTCCCCAATTTTTTTTTCCTTAAAATACTTAAAACAAAGTTTTTGAAAATCTTTTGAGCTTGACTGGCCCCAAAAAAATTCTTCCACAATTTTTTTTACTTTTCAGAAAAAAAACCAAAAAAAGGGGTTTGGGCCTTTTTTTTTTTTTTTTCAATATTTTAAAAGCGGCCCTTTAAGCCAATCCAACTCCCACTACCAACAGTTTTTTTTTTCCCAACTTGGGCAATCTTTTTTTTTTAAAAATCCTTTTTTTTCCCCCACTTTGTAACCCAAGAAAAAAATTTTTTTTTTTGGCCAAAGTTAAAAGAAACCTTGGTTTTTCCCCCCTCAAGCTAACATTGTAACGCCTGTTTTTTTTTTTTTTAAAGGCCTTTTTCCCGAAAGAAAAGGGGTTTCTCCCCCATAATAAAGCTTAAATTGGGGCCCCTGCCCTTTTTTGCCCTTTGGGTTTAAAAAAGTTTTTTTTTTTTTTCCCCTACAAAAAAAAAAATTTGTTGAAACCAAGTTTTAAAAAAAAAAAAATTTGCCCTAAAAAAAAAAAAAACCTGAACGGAAAATTTTTTTGGTTTTTTTTTTGTCCCCCCCCCCCCCCAGAAACCCCCCCCCCCCCTATGTTTATTTTAAGTTTTTATTTTTTGTTTTTAAATTTTGGGGAGAAAAATTTTTTTTACGTTTTTTCCCAAGCCATGCTAATAAAAAAAATGAAATTTGGGGGAAATTTTTTTTTTTTTTTCCCTTTATCCTTTTCTACCTGAATTGGGGAAAAAAAATTTCAAAATAAATTTTTCCCCCATTCAAGATTATTTTTTCCCCTATTAAAAAAAAAATTCTGCCCCTTTCCTTCTTATCTTTTTAAACTTTACCTTAACTTACTCTATGCTGGGGGGGATGAAAATTTCCCCCTTTTTTAAACATTGGCCCCCTTTTTTTTTTCGAAACAGCACTTTCCCTTTTAAATAAACAAATGGAACCGGAAAAAGAACCCGAACTTTAATTTTTTTTTCCCAACAGCAGTTTTTTTTTTTCAAAGTTATCACAGTTTTTTAAAAAACCTTTTTTTGGTTTTTTTTTTTTTTTGAAAAAAAAAAATTTCAAGTTTCCATTTTAACTCCCATTTTTTTTTTGTTTTCCCTTTTTTTCTTTTTTTTTAAAAAAAACATGATATAATTACATTTGAGCGGGTTTTACATTTCAAAAATTTTCATAAAAAAGTATAATATTATCAAAAATAAAATTTTATAAATTAAATAATTTATTATTAATATCTAAATATTTTTTTTATTAATAATGTATTTACATTATTATATTGATAAAAATTTATAAAATTATATTTTTAATAGTTATAATAATATAATTGTAATTAAAAACATAAAAGATTTTATAATATTCTAAATTAATTAAATAATTAATAATAATTGAAAATTAATAGTATAAATATATATAAAATTAATTAAATAATCATATAAATTTTTTTTAAATTATTATTTATAATAATATATTTATTAAATATAATAATATCTTTAATTTCTTTTTTTTCCCCCCCCCATTTTTTCCCCCCCTTTTTTTCTTACCCACCCCCCTCTTTTTATTTTTTGCCGCACGCAAAAAAAGGATTTTGGGGGGGGGGGTTTTTAAAAAAGGTTTTTTTTTTGCCCTTTTGTTTTTTATCAATTCATCCGGAAAAAAAAAGAAAAGCCCAAAGTAAAAAAGAAAGAAAACCTGAAAAATCAACGAAACGGGTCGGAAAAAAAGAAAAGCCCCCCCAAAAAACCCAAGTTGACGTGCTTGGACATATCCATGTTTTTTTTTTTTAACAATTTTTTAAAATTTAAAAGGTTTTGAACAAAAGACGGCTCGGTCCCCCCACAGGGCAAAAAACCCCCAAAAGAAAAAAAAAAAATTTCCCCCCAACAGTTGGTATATATATACTCAATGGGGGAAAAAAAAAAAAACAAAAAAAAACGCCACGGTCATAAAACATCCCCACTTATTGGGGTTTTTTAAAAAAATTCGGTCCCCCCAAAAATTGGGTTTAAAGGGCGGTTTTTTTTTGTTTTTTCATCCCTGGGGGGCCCCAGGGGTTTTTGGGGGGCCCCCCCCAAACCCAAACACCCATGGCGGCCCGCCCCCAATAAAAACCCCCGCCCCCCCCAATTCCACTCCCCCCTTCCCTATCATGCACCCCCCCCCTTTTTAAAAAATTTCCCCTCCGGCCCCTCTTTTGCAAAAAATTTCTTCAGACAAACTTTTCTTTTCCCTTCCCCAAAAAGAAAAACCCATTTTCGTTTCCCCCAAACCGAACCCGTTCCCAAAAAAAAATCCCCTTTCCCCCCCTCCCTTCCCCCTGTTTTTTTTTTCCCCCCTCCCCCCACCGGAGGTTTTTTCCTGTTTTTTTTTCCCCCCCAAAAAAAACAACAAAAAAAAACTCCCTTTCCCCCCCCCCCACTTAAATACAATGGTATTCAGCTTTAAAAAACCAAAAACCCGAACAGTTTTATTTCCAATTATTTCCAATTATCATTTTTTCCAAACAAAAAATGAAAACCCCAAAAAAAAATCCTTTCCAAATAATCCTTTTTTTTTTACCCCATTTTAAAAAATTTTTTCCTCCTCCAAAAATTTTTTTAAACCCTTTTCCCTTTTTTTCCCCAACACCAAAACACAAAATTTTAGACACAGTGGGCATTAACGTTTCCAAAAAATTTTTTTCCCTTCCCAAACTTAAATTAAATTTTCCCTTTTTTTTCCACAAACTTAGCAAAAAAAAATACCCCCCTAGAACATTTTGGGGGGGCCCATCTGAAAAAAAAAACAAACAGCAATGAAGTTTTTTTTTTTAAAGAAAATTCCCTTCATCCCCCCCTTTCCCCTTTTTTTTATTTCCCCCTCAATTTAGATAAAACAAATATTATCAATACAAATAAACAAAAAAAAACCAGGTTTTTAAAAAACCAACAATTAAACCCCTCAATTGGTTAAAAAAAAAAGGTAAAACCTACCTAAGGCCGGCCAAAACTTCCAAGAAAAACCCCTTTTTAGTTCCCCCCCCTTTTTTTAAAAAAAACATTTCATGAATGCACCGAATTTTTTTTTTTAAATTTGGCAACAAGATATCACATTTTGTCACACTGACTCGTTGTTTTTTCCCTAAACTAACAAAAACCTCTGGCCAAAATCAATTTCCCCCCCCGTTCCCCCTTTCTTTTTCAAGCACCCTAAATGAACCTTAAAAAATATTTTTTTTTTAAAAAACTCAGAAACCATTTGGGGGGCTTTCCAGCCCTTTGGCCTTTTTCAAATAAAAATCCCCCCCCTTCACCCAAAATAACTTTCCAGCACCTGGGTGAAAAAAAAAGGAAAAAAAACCTTTTTTTGTTCCCCTCAAACCTCACAACCCCCCCAAATAAAAATAAAACCTTTTTAAACCCCCTCCCTCTTTTATCTACCCGGTTTTTCTTTACTTTTTTTCCAAAACCCCCTCCCCCTTTTTTTTTTTAAACCATAAAACCCCTTGGGGGGCCCCCAAAAAATCTCCCCGCTCCCCCTACCCCCAAATTTCCCTCCCACCCTCAAAAAAACCGCCTCTTTTCTTTTCCCCAAAAACGAAAAAATTTTTCCCGCCCCCCCCACAAAACCAAAACGAACATCCCAAATCCGCATATAATTATGGGTTTTTTTTTAAGGGGCGGCCCCCCAAAAACCCCCCCCCCCAAAACTTTTTCTCCCTCCCCAATTTTCCCCTTTCCCCAATTCCAATTTTCTTAACACCCATTTTTTTCTTTGCCAAATCCCCCGCCCCCCACCTCCCGGAAAAATTCCTTTTTTCCCAATAACACAATCCCATTTTTAAGAAAGAGAAAAAAAAAAAAAAAAATTAAACCAAAAGGAGGGGACCTCTCTCTCACACATACATGATTTGGTTTTCTGATATTTTTAACTCCTGATTCGAAGTTTAATTGAGAAATAATATCGACACTTCACATTTTTATTTCCCCCTTTCTAAGAACGTACAAAATAATGCACGGTACGGTACGGTGCGATACGGTGCGGTATATTAGATGTGTGACGTCAGTATAATGTATTATTATAGTTTCAGTCCGAGCTTTTTTAATACCGTTTAATCTCCTAATTCGACACCTCCTCCACTTTTCGTTTCGTTAGCTTTATTAAAGTTTTAAATTAAAGTATTTCGTTGGATTTCTCTCCCAACAAGTTCATACACCATATATTTTCTCAACCTTGACATTTTTCTCAACATGTTTCTAACAAGATCTCAACATGTTTCTAACAAGGTCTCAACATTCTCAACATGTTTCTAACAAGGTCTCAACATTCTCAACATGTTTCTAACAAGATCTTACTCAAAGTTAGATTTACTATTTATTTTTCATTCATAATTATCTTTGGTATCATTCATTTATCCTATGACTCACTTTGGGCTTTGGGGGCAAATTATCAACATGTTGAAGATAATTTAATGCTTCTCAAAATTATTTAAAAGGTAAGACCTATTTTGTACCAGCGTTAAAACCGCCACGTTAGAAGCACCTGATAACGCAATTTGGATATATTAATGAGTAAATAAGTAGAATAATGTTCCATAGCTATAAGAGCGTTTTAAGCGCCTCGATAACGCTAGCTGAATAGATAAATGAGTAGTATAATGCTTCATCTATAAGAGCGTTTGAAGCGCTTCCCTAAAGCTAGCTGAATAGATCATTGAGTAGTATAATGTTCCATCTATAAGAGCGTTTGAAGCGCCTTGCTAACGCTAGCTGTATAAATCAATGAGTTATATAATGTTCCATCTATAAGAGCGTTTGAAGCGCTTGGCTAACGCTAGCTGAATAGATTAATGAGTAGTATAATGTTCCACCTATAAGAGCGTTTGAAGCGCTTCCCTAAAGCTAGCTGTATAGATCAATGAGTTGTATAATGCTCCATCTATAAGGGCGTTTGAATCGCTTCGCTAACGCTAGCTGTATAGATCAATGAGTAGTATAATGTTCCATCTATAAGAGCGTTTGAAGCGTCTCATGCTAACGCTAGCTGTATAGATCAAGGAGTTGTATAATGCTCCATCTATAATAGCGTTTGAACCACTTGAATGAATGGAACATTGTACTACTCATTGACCTATTCATTTGCCGTTAGCGCTGCAGAAGCGCGACGTTAACGCGGTATTTTAGGCGCTTGTACAGAAGGAGCCTAACGTAATCAAGTATTAGAATTTTATTCTTTTCTTATTTCACACATACGGGTGCAAATACTCTTTGTGCTTATTAATATATATATATATATATAGTTATAGATTGAGATTGATAGAATGTTTACAAGAGCACAAAGATTGAAGATATATGAAGTAATGATAGATATAGAGGAATATATAGAATGAAGTATGATAGTAGTATTTATATTCAAAAAAATTCCATTATGTTATAATTATGAAATTATATAATATAAAGAGAGAGGAGGAGAGAGAGAGAGAGAGGGGAGTAGAGAGATTTCCTCGTAAAAACCTTACACCTGTTCTTCAGTCATCTTAACACCAATTTTCACAGAAATTTTTCAATTCTTCTTGTGGTAAATAAAACTTTTTTTTCCCACTACATTATCATAATACACAGAGAAGCTTTTTGGTTACTCCGTAAGAATTCGCCAAAAAAGTTGTTTCTCTCAATTTCTTGATGACGGAACAACACATGGCATGGCCGAGGGTCGATTCATTAGAGAGAGAGAGAGAGGAGGAGAGAGAGAGAAATTGAGGACGAAGAGAGAGAGAGAGAGAGAAGAAGAAGAGAGATTGGTTCACATTGAAATCTTGTGCCTGACAACACATGGCATGTGCCGATCCGGGCATTGAGAGAGAGAGAGAGAGAAGGAGAGAGAGAGAAGAGAGAGAGAGAGAAGAGAGAGAGAGAAGAGAGAGAGAGAGATAGAATGCATCAACGACAAACCATTGACATCTCCTGACATCACTTTCTCCTCCCCTTCTTTGTGAATTCTAATTAACGCTCACTTTTCCATCTTTCCTTCATATGCAAATTTGCTTTCAACAACAAGTTCACATAAATGTAATACCAACATCCACCTCTATAATTTTTGAAAGTGCCCCCCTCCAGAAGGCTAAAGTGAATACAAGTCCAGAATCACAAATGCAGTAAAATCATTTTCAAATCCTTAAAACCATTTTGAATCAACAACTGAATAACACATTTTACGAAATCAACATTAACCAAATTTTCAATACCTCGGATATCAATTTAAGAAAACAAATAGAATCCTTTCTCATTTAGGAATCCACCAATTCCAAACACATTTCCCAAAGAAAATTAAATTAATTAAAGTTAAAAGTAACTTTTGTGTATTTCCAACATTTGGCTGCCGGTGAGAAATTGTTCAAATACGCGAAGTAATTGGTAAAAATTTTTTTACCATTTTCATTATTATTATATATTATAATATATTTATTTATTATATAAATATATATATATATATATATATATATTATATATATATATATATATATATATATATATATATATATAAGTATATATATATATATATATATAATATATATATATATAATATACTATATATATATATATATATAATATATATATATATATTATAGTAATATTATATAATATATATTATATATATAGGCCTTTTCTGTTTTACACAATAGGTCAGTTTTGAATTTTTTTTTTTTTTTTTTTAATATATTCTACATAGGCACCAACAATGAATTCGTGGTACGGAATGATTTCAAAAGTTCGAAGTAATTTTTAAAAAAATAATTTTTTACATTCAATTTTTAAAAATATATTGTTTTAAAAAAATGGAGAAATAATCTCGAAAAGGTCACGACACTCTTACAGAAAAACCAAATACATATTTGGAAAACAAGCGTATAAAGCTTATTACATTAAAAAAAAAACCTAAATAAAACAAAAAAAACATTATTTTTTTAATAAATAAATTCTACTAAAATTGTTAAATAAATACTTATTGTTGTCAATTACAATATTTGGAAATCAGCTATAAATCTAATTCAAATATGTAAAAAAAAAAATAGTAAAAATAAAATAAAAAATAAAAAAAAATTATACTAATAAAAATTTAGGGGGCTCGAGCGACGGGGGACAGAGGGGGGACGTTTCCATCCCCGCAGGGGAGGGGCGGAGGGAAAACCCCGACACCCAAATACCAAAAAGCGGGGTTCCGGGAGACCCTCCCCGGAGGGGGGAAATAGCCCTACCCTGTCGTTCCCCGGAATGCCGAGAGACCCCGACTCACTTGCCATCGTTTTGCGGTTTACCCTTGGTATTTCCTTTAGTTTATAAAAAAAAAAAAGAAAAAAAATTTTAAAAGTTACGGATCCGTAAAAACGTAACTGGTCCTATATAGTTTTTAATTGAATCATGTCCGTACCACTGAAATTCATTAGGTTGGTATCATATTAGTAGCAAATATTAAAAAAAAACTTCTAAAAAAAATTCAAAATCTGACCATTGTGTACAATTAATATATACTAATATATAATATATATAAAATATATATATATATATATATAATATATATATATATATATATATATATAATATATATATATATATATATATATATATATATATATAGTATATAAATATATATATATTCTATTATATATATATATATATATATATATATTATATAATATATAATATATATTATATATATATAATATATATAATAATAATAAATAACAAATATAATATATATATATAATTATAGACACTACACGTCTCGTGTTCTAATTGTATAAATAATGTTTTAATACTTTTAAACCACCAATTAAAATACTAAAAGGGTAAAACCGTTAAAACAGAAGTCAACAAATGACTTAAAAAAACCAAAAAACCAAAGTAGATTAAAAAAGCCTACGTTTCGAAGCCAATACTTTCGCAGCTTGGACCTTGTTAAGGCAAAATGAATAAGAAAAAATATCTCCCAAGCTCATAGTGGAGTGTACGACAAATATGAGAGGAATGGCAGAAACTCTGTAATTCTTAAGTAGATGTCAACGGGCCTGCCAGACGTATGGTATGAGAGGAGAATTTTTTTGAAGATTGACTTTATAAAATAATTCGTGATATTGATATCAAAGATACCTTTAGATATATTGCAATATTGGCCAGCTCTAGAATGAAAGAGCTCAACAATCCATTTCTCCCTCTTCTCAAAACCTAACAACAAGCTAACCGGGAAAAGGAAAAACTCTACAGGCAATACATGGCAAAATTTTTACGCGAAGGACTGTAAAAAAAAAAAAAAAAAAAAAAAAAAAAAAAAAAAAAAAAAAAAAAAAAAAAAAAAAAAAAAAAAAAAAAAAAAAAAAAAAAAAAAAAAAAAAGCACAGGGAAAATTTATGTACATTATGCAGTCTGGTATGATTTTTTAAGTGGGAAAATGTATAAAAAAAATAAAAAATAAAAAAAAATATTAAATTTAACAAAAATTGGCTAATTTTTTGTTGGGGGGGGGGGGTGGGGGACAAAACTAGTATATATATATATATATTTGTAAAGGTAAATTAAAAAACCCGGTAATTTTAGTGGGGCTTCGAGCCGACGGGGAACAAAAGGGGGGGACGTTTTCATTACCCCGTAGGGGAGGGGCGGGGAACCCCCGCGACAACACCAAATCCCAAAGAGCGTGGGGTTCCGGAGACGCCTCCCCTGAGGGGGGGATAGTTCCCTAACCCCCGTAGTTCCCCGGAAGGCCCAGAGAGACCCCGACTCCTGCAATCGGTGCGGTAAATCTTTGGCAATTCTTTCATCTTCAAATGAAAACGAACCAAACGAATTAAAGAGAGTTAATTAATTTAAAAGAATAACCAAATAAAAGGTCTCTTAAAAAGGCCCTCTAATCATATTACTAATAAATTATTAAAAACAATTATTTTTTTTTATTTTTTTATTTTTTTTTTAACATATCTTATAAAATTTTACCAGGAATTCCAAAAATGTTCCTTTCGCTGTTGCTATGTTGTAGTTTTGAGATTTTTTTTCTTTTTTTTTTTTTTTTTGTTTTTTTTTTTATACATTTTTCCAGATAAAAATGGAATCCAGCATTCCAGCAATGTAATTCCCCTGTTTCCCGTACTGTTGAGTTTTTTGAGATAGGATTGTGGCTCTTCAGAGGCGACCTGCAATATTTGGTATATTTAATAAAAAAAAAACGACTCAACAAGCCGATTGAGGTTTTTGGATTTTAAAGTAAAAATAAATAAAAAAAATTCATTATATTATTTTCATGGATGAGGAAATCACAACTGTCTTTCATCAATCATATCCTTAGGTTATTAACAACATTTTATTGCAGAACAGTACCACAAGGGCAAAAACTAATTTTTATACTAACCATAGCCCAACCACGTATAGTC
>JABUQX010080434.1:35000-38018 GCA_015478945.1 Trachelipus rathkii
TAAAGATGTTAAATTCTATGTTTTAATAAAAAACGGCGATGAATGTGAATAACGCAAAGCCGCGAGCACATGAAACGGTACGCGAGCAACATGTTGCCCGCGAGGGCTACGGGTTGGGCACCGCTGCCGTAAGCATTGGTTTTTTTTCGGCATTTTTAATCTACCATTTTTTTTTTTTTCTTTTAAAACTTGTTAATTTTCTTTTAATGTTTTATTCTTTTAGTATTGTAATTAGTGTTTATAAAAATTATATATATATATCTATATATATTATTATATATATAATATATATATATAAATATATATAATATATATATATATATATTATAATATATATAATATTATAATATATATATATATAATATATATATATATAAAGTGTGTGTGTTTGTGTGTCCTTCCAATGTCGCATATTAAATTTAGTAAGAAATGGAATATGCTATAATGCAGAGTTTATGCATCAAAACCAGAGAAGCAGATGTGTCAGCATTTTTTTTCTCTTCTCCATTTTTTATTTAACCGTCTTTAATAATAGTAGTAGTAGCAGTAGTAGTAGTAGTAGATAAATATTTTTTTAGTTTTTCAGAAAAAAGAAAAATTGTTAATATATTCTCCTGTTCGGTTTTTTGTTGACGTAAGATTAAGTAGAATCTTTTTTTATTTTATTTTTCGTCTTTTTTCAATATTTTTTCATATATTTTTTTTTATGTAATTGTAAAAAATAGAAATAAATTTTATTTTTTTGAAAAATTTTTCTTAGAGTAAAAAGAGGCTTATGAGTTATTGCAAGACCTTTTTTTTTAGACAGATATTTTAGTCTAAGACCCTGACGTGTTCTTCCTCACACTTGCGCGAACGCGAACTCTCTCTCTCTCTCTCTCACACTCTCTTCCTCTCTCTCTCTCTCCTCCCTCCTCCCCTCTCCCCCCCTCCTCTCCCGCCCCTCTCTCCACCTGTCTCTCTCTCCCGCTCCTTCTCCTTTCCTCGATCTCCCCCCCCCCCGCTCCCCCTTCTCCTCCCCCTCGCATCCCCTTCCCACCCTCTCATCTCCCTCCCCCCCCCCCCTCCGCTACCTCCAGCACCTCAACCGGCGCGCGTCCACGTCGCCCCCTCCCTGATCCTCACCTCCCCATGAGTTCTCTCTTGTTCTCTCTTTATCTCTCTCTCTCTCTTTGTTCTCCCTTTTCTATTCCCTTCCTCTCCCATCTCCGTCTCTCCTTTGCTCACCTCTCCTCGTTCTTGTCTCCCACTCCCATCTCTCCATCTCATCTTCTCTCTCTCCTCTCTCTCTCTCATATATTATATAATATATTAATATATAATTATATTATATATATATATATATATATATATATATATATAATATATATATAATTATCATATATATATATATATAAATATATTATATATATAGTATATATAATTATATATATATAGTAATTATATATATAATCAGTGGCGGCTCCTGCCTTCATCAAAAAAAAATTACTTCAAAAAAAAAATAAAAAAAAAAAAAAATATATATTTATATATATAAATAAATATATAATATATTTATTATTATATATACTTATATTAATATTATTATATATATAAATATAATAATATATATATATATATATATATATAATATATATAATATATAGTATATAATATATATACATATATTATATATATATAATAATATATATATATATATTATAATCTATTATATAATATATATATATATATATAATATATAATATATATATATACTAAATATATATTTATATATATATATAATAGGCCAGCCCTCCGTAGAAAGAGCAACAAATCCATATCTCATAAACTTACAGTAGCTACAACGGAAAAAGGGAATACATTGTTGGAACCTGGTTAAAATTTTTTTCGAGGAAAAAACTGTAAAAAAAAAAAAAAATAAAAAAAAAAAAAAAATCAAGATCTCTTATATAAGACAATGCTAATGGACAAATAAGAATACCTTTGTTGCGAATCCTTTGTAAAAAATTTTGGTGTTAGGAAAAATTGTAAAAAAAATAAAAAAATAAAAAAATAAATACAACAACAAATTGGATATTTTTTTTGGGGGGGGAGCTCGAGCAGGCTGGCGGGGGACATAGTATATAATATAATATATATATATATATTATATATAATATATATATATATATAATATATATATATATATATATATATTATATAGTTAAATTATTTGTAAAGGTATTACACGACAATGTAGGGGCTCGAGCCGACGGCCAAGACACCCCGACTCCTGCCATCTCGGGGTGCGGTATACCCTTGGGGTGTTCTTTAGTTTAAAAAAAATTAACTATAAAGAAACTCTATTTATTTTAACGAGTAAAACGTATAAAAAGTCTCTAAATAGGCTTTCCAATCATATTCTTTAGATATTATTGAAACAATTTTTTTTTTTATTACATATTCTGAATTCTATATATAACCAGGATTCCAAAAATGTATTCCTTTCCCCTGTAGCTATTGTAGGGTGAAGATAGGAATTTTTTTTTTTTTTTACATTTTCCGCACTAAAATTGTAACAGCATTCCAGCAATGTATTATGTCCTCTTCCTGTAGCTGTTGGTAGTTTTTTTGAGATATGGATGTGCTCTTCTAAGAGGCTGACCCATAATATATAGGTATATATATAATGATAATCTATATTTATATACACTAATCTCTCTATATTATAGTTACGTATATTGACCTATAATTATTATATATATATTATTATATCAATTTCTTTTCAGTATTCATTTTCATATTTGCAGCAACAAACGTTAAACACACCACCACATTCACCTATGGTTATAATATAAGAATCACTCCTCACTTCTCAAGCTATAAAAATATAATAAAACTCTCTCTCTCTCTCTCTTTCTTCTCTCATCCTCTCTCTCCTCTCTCCTCTCTCTTCCTCTCTCTCTCTCTCTCTAGAGTCCTCTCTTCATCTCTCTCTTTTTCTCTTTCCTTTCTCTCTCTCTCTTCTCTCCTCTCTCT
>JABUQX010080435.1:0-43247 GCA_015478945.1 Trachelipus rathkii
ATCTTCTAAAATTACGCTTTTTCTTAAATTTTCACATTACAAATTTAGAACTCTTAAAAGTACGATTTTTCCTAAATTTCAACATTTGAAATTATTTGCTAAATCTTAAAATTGAGTTTTTAACGGTATTTTCAGCATTTGAAAAAAATAATGTGTTTTATGTTTGAAATGCTATTCAAAAAGCAGAAAAGTGATACTTATTAATAGTTTTAGGTGTCTTCACAATTGAGCGTTTTTTAATGGAAATTTCAATATTTGTGTATTATAATATCCTCAAAAATTCATCTAGTTTGTTACATACACCTGTTTCTAAATAAAGAAACATTCTTAACTTCTAAAATTCAACTCGCTCCTTTCTCTACTTATATTAAATATTTTTAACTGAAAAGGGCTACTTAAAAATACGTTATTTTTCACAAAATTCAACATTTGAAATTATTTATAGTAAATCTTAAAATTGAGAGTTTTAACGTGATATTTTCATCATTATGATAAAAATATTAATAGTTATTTAATCATTAGAGAAATGCAAGTTATCCAAAAAAAGTACTGAAAAAGTGTAATTTATAATAGATTTATAAGGTGTCTTAAATTGACGTTTTTTAATGAAATTTCAATATTTGTTTTTATATACCAAATATTTCATTAGTTTTTGAAAACCTGTTTTAATAAAAAAATTTAACTTCTAAAATTACGCTTTTTCTTAAATTTTCACATTACAAATTTAGAACTCTTAAAAGTACGATTTTTCCTTTAAATTTCAACATTTGAAATTATTAAGGGTTAATCTTAAAATTGAGTTTTTAACGGTATTTTCAGCATTTGAAAAAAAGAATGTGTTGCATTGAAATGCAATTTCAAAAAGCAGAAAAGCGAATTTATTAATTGTTTTAGGTTTTTAAATTGACGTTTTTTAATGAAATTTCAATATTTGTTATTATATACCAAATATTTCATTAGTTGTGAAAACCTTTTTTAATAAAAAATTTTAACTTCTAAAATTACCCTTTTTCTTAAATTTTCACATTACAAATTTAGAACTCTTAAAAGTACGATTTTTCATAAATTTCAACATTTGAAATTATTTGGTAAATCTTAAAATTGAGTTTTTAACGTATTTTCAGAAGTTGAAAAACATAATTTTTTCATTGAAAAGCTATTTTCAAAAAAGCAGGAAAATTGAATTTTATTAGATAGTTTAGTTGCTTAAATTGACGTTTTAATGAAATTTCAATATTTGTTATATTTTGGTCAATAACAAAATAATTATTTCATTATTCATCATGTGAAAACTACTATGTTATTAAATTAAAAATTAACATACATCTAAATTACACCTTTTTATCTTATAAATTATATATATATCTACATTACAAATTCTAGCAATATTCACTAATAAGTGTGATCTCATTATCATATAAAATTTCAACATTTAAGAATTATTTGGCTTAAATATTTCTTAAAAATTGCAAGTTTATTAAACACGTGTTATATTTCAGAATATTATTATTAAAAATAATTGTGTTTCTCATGTGCTACTACAGCTTTTGAATCAAATAGGTTAGATAGACATGTGAAATAATATTAATGAGTTTATTTAGAGTCGTCTAACCTTTATAGAAGTTTGGAACGTTTTTTTAATGAAATTTCAGATAAGAGTTGTTTTATATACAATAATAAATTCATTAGTTGTGGAAATTTATAGTTTTTTATATTATAATAAAAATGTGTCTAAGTTCTGATAATACTAGAGGAGCTTTTTCTTAAAATCAGCATTAACAGACATTTATGTAAGCCTCTAAAATGTGAGAACAGAAATTCTTTCTAAAAACTTTCAACATTTAAAATTATTATTAGAATAAAAACCTGTTTAATGAAACACAAAACTTATTCTAAAATAAGCGCATATTTATCTTATAAATTTGCTATCATTTACACAAATTAGAACTACTTGTATATACATTATTGACGATCACGTTCCTAAATTTCTAGACCCATTTTTTAAATTATTTGGTAAATCTTAAAAAGTGAGTTTTTTTTCATTTTCACATTGAAAAATAATGTGGAAAATAACTTATTATCTTAGAAGTATACAAAATAGTTGGGAATATTAATAAGTTAAATATGCAATTAAAAATTTGAAAGTTTATTTTTCTATATGCGATTAGAGTGTACGAATATCAGTTTATATATATCCAAATTCTATAATTATATTCAGTGGTAGAAAACCTAGTTATTATGTAAAAACACTTAAACCTAATATGTTACACAGTCGTATCTTTAAATCTCTTCAAACAGACGTTAAAACAAATAATTATTGTATTGTCAAAACTCTATAGAAGAGACGAAATTTAAAATTTTCCTTAGAATTGTACCATTAAAAATTTATTTGTTAAATTTCGCTTTAAAATTGAGAATTTTTAACGGTATTGATGTAAGCGTCATTCTTTGATGTAAAAAATTAAATGATAATTCCATTGAGAAATTCAATTATCTCAAATAAGTCTAAAACAATATAGAAATTTTATTACATTTTTATTATAGTTGTCTATATAAATTATCATGTTCTTATTACAGTATTTAACTATTTATATTTTGTTTTTATATAATGTTCAGAAAGTGAAGGCATACGCTACCTATTGGAAAATTTTGCTTACATGTTTTATATAATAAATAATAGCTTATTTATTAATTCTCTAAAATTATCGTTTTTTTAGAGAAGGCGCTTTCTGGCGTACCATCACTTCTTTCGTACATTACTACACTCTAGAATCCTTAAAAGTACCCATATAATGCCTGCAATAATATATTTATCAAACATTAAAATTATTTTGGTATATATCAATTAATAATTGAAGTGTTTACGGTATTTCAGCATTTGAAAAAATAATGTTTTACATTGAAATGCTAAGATAAAATAAAGCAGATATAAATGTTGAAGTTATTTAAATATTATTTAAGGTGTCCTTAAATTCAGATCAGTTGATTGAATGAAATTCAAGTTTAATATGTTTCAATAAAACCAAATAGTTATTTGGTATTTGATAAAAAACCATGTTGTCAATAAAAATAAATATTTTAAACTTCTAAAATTAACGACTTTTATTACTATCTAAAATTTTTAACATTACATAAAATTTAGAAACTCTAATTATATAAATATATAATGATACGTTTATCATGATAAATCGAATGTATATGATAATTTAAATTTGGTAATAGATCCTTCATGAGAGTTTATTAATCTAAAAACTGAGTAGAATATTCAAGGCATATGTAAAAAATAATATGTTTCATTGAATTGCAAGATAAAAAAAGAGCAAGAAAAAATTTTAATTAATATTAGTTTATGTGAGTCTTAAAATTGACGTTTTAATAGAATAAATTCAATATTGTGTTTTTTATATATGCCAAATTTCATAAGTTGAAAACCTGTTTTAATAAAAAAATTTTATAAAATAATTAAAAAAATAACGCTTTTTTATAAAATTAAAATATTACATTATAAATATTTTAGAACTCTTAAAAGTACTATTTATCCTAAATTTCAAAATTATTGATAATTATTAGTAAATCCTATAAAAATTATGATAGTTATTATTTTTAACGGAGTAATTTTAAATACATTTAATAAAGTATTTGCAAAGATTCCAAAATAAGTGAGCAAATTGCATTGCTTTAAATAATGTAATATTTATTAAATAGTCTTTTAGGTGTACATATCTTGTGTTTTTAAGAGAAATAATTATTTAATAATTGTTTAATATATATATATAACCAATAATTATTTCTATTAATACCCACAAAAATAAACATAAAATATTTAACTCTAAAATTACGTAAATATTTTATCTACTAAATTTTCACATTAACGATTTAGATACAATATAAAAATTTGCGATAATATTTTCTGGTTATTTAATCAATATGAAATTATTTGATAATTCTAAAAATTGAGTTTTTAAACGGTATTTTCCAGCAATTAAAAAATTAATGTGTTTCATTAAAGTTATATTACAATTTTACAAATAAGAAATAAGGATTGATCACAATCTAATTAGATTGTGATCAATCCTTAAAATGAACGTTTATTTAATGATAAATTTCACAATTATTTTATATGAGTTTATTTATATAATAATATATATATATCAAATTTTCATATATTATTTTATGTAATAAAAATATTTGTTTTAATAAAAAATATTAAATAACTTTAAATTTACGCTTTTCCAATTAAATTTTCATCAATAAAAATATTTAAACCTTAAAAAGTTAACGATGTTATAATAACATTTTGAGAAATTATTATGATTAATCTAAAATTAGTGAGAGTATTTTTTAAACGGTATTTAATTACAGTTTTTAAAAAAAATAATGTGTATTCATTGAAAATTACAATTCAAATAAGCAGTAGAAAAGAATTATTAATTTAGATTTATGATTTGTCCATTAAATTGAGTGACACTAGTTTTTTATATTGAAAAATCAACATGTATTGAGTTATATATAGAGATATTGAGTAAAATAGTACCAGTTTTATATTTCAAAATGGAAAACTCCAAAAGTCTAAATCTTTTACTTTATTGTATCTATAAATTCCTCAAGCAATTACACCACAAATTAGACACCATCTAGAACACATGTAACAAAGGTATTCACACTAACATCTATACTTGATAAAATATACTATTATCAAAATTAAATATTGTAGTTTTTAACGGATTTCAGCATGTCGATATAATAAATAAAATAGAGTGCCAACATTAATTCAACTCGCATATTTTCATTAAAAGTGCATAAATAGTATTATTAATTCACTCACTATGATGACGGAGTACAACAACAGATCTATAGTTTTATTGTATATATTAAATGAAGTATTTTTATCAATCTAGACTAATGTGTTGGATGTTAACTATACGCACCCAAGAGAGTTTTGATTACATTTTATCTAGACGAGTATTGATCTATGTAGAGAGCGGAAACTGTTTGAAAATAATTAACATCTTTTTAGTAACATCCATATGTACAAGTTGACATTTATGAGCGACTTCCTGTGCCATTTGGTCTTGTCCGACATGTAATAGATCCAGACCCCAAAATGTACGTTGGCTTGAAAGCGGATTGGCTATTCTTTTGATGCACTAAGATTGTGTAACATTATGAATAGAATTTTTGAGAAATTCATAAAATTATGAGGCTTGGTATAATCTGGTATTTTTTGCTATGTCATTTTGAAAACACTTGAGATTATGTGATATTCCAATTGAAATCTATTTCAATAAAATGCAGTAAGAAATGAGTGGAATTTTAATTTTGTGAGTATGAAAAGTAAAATTTCCACGTGAGTCATTATCATTGCAGTTGTTATGTTAGTTGCTCTATTATACTACTACCATTATTATTCTCTTCAGTTTGAGTACACTGATATGTGATAAGCAAGCTTAGTGTAGAAAATTTTTTAATTTATCAGAAATACGCTTTTGCTAAAAATTAAAAAGTTAGGCAAATAACAAAATTAAGTACACTCATATAGTTACGAATGTTTCTAAATTCAACATTGAAATATATTTGTTAAATCTTAAAAATTGAATTTTTAACAGTATTTTCAGCTTTGAAAAAATAATTGTTTCATTGAAATGATTTCAAAAAGCAGAAAGAAGAATTTATTAATTGTTTTTGACCTGGTCCCACAAATTGAGTATGCTAATTGAAAATTTCAGATAGTTGTTTTTTCAATATTAGATTTGTGTGAAAAAGGACCTCAAAAATTAAGGTTTTTATCAATTTTTATAGTATGTGAAAACCTGTTTAATAAAGATAAGTATTTATCTATCTATAAATATATAGTGAAAACGGACACTGTTTTCTGTGTAATATAAGTTCTTAAAATATTTACGAAATGAAGAGAACAGGCTGGTTTAAAGGTACGGATTTTCCGTAACGAATTACAACATTGAAATTTATTTGGTAAATCTTAAAATTAGTTTTTAACGGAATTCGCTCGATCGGTCGAGGTGGATATAAGACGAAGTGCGGGGTGCTTTCAGTGCTGGTGAAGAGATGTGCGAGGATTTCTAGAGAAAATGCGTAAACGAAACAAAGTATATTTTTATTAATAGTTTTTAGGGGCGAGTGCACACACATATGTGACATATTTATATATCTAAATTGTCAATATGTGTTGCTTAACAAATATTTTGGGTAAGTTGGATGAAAAACCGTTTGTTGGTAATATAGAAAAATTTAACTTCTAAGAACTAAAAAACACACTTTTGCGTCAAGATCTGTGTGTCGGTTGATAGCTATACACACTGATTTAGAAACAAAAAAGCATACGGATAGTTTGCAAAACTAACTATACATTTGCAGAGAGTTATTTGTAGGTATTAGTCTCCTTAAAATTGAGTCTGAGACGAGTGAGTCGCAGCATGGTGAGCAGAAAATCAATGTTCGGCAAACTTTGAAGTAAGCAATTTGCGTCAAACGAAAGGCAGAGAGAGAGAGTAAATTTAATTAGAGTCTTGGTGTCGAATAAGTTATCTTTAAATTCATAACGTTTGTTTAATTGAATTATATTTCAAGTAGTGCAGTATATGCGGAAATAAAGTTTTCTGATGATTTATCAAGAAGAATACTCTCATTTCCACGTACTGTGGTGAAGACCTGTTTGTATAAATATTAAAACAGTATTTTAACTTCTAAAAGAAATAATATCAGCATTTTTCATATAATATTAATATTTAATTCACTATCAATCAATATTTAAGAATACGTCTTAAAATAGATAACGATATTTTTTTCTGTTCTAACTTAAATTTCTATACAATATGAACGTTATATATGGGCTAAAGTCAATAAAATTGAGTTTTTCTATAATACAGGGTAAATTTCAGGTCAATTTGGAAAAAATTAAATGTAAATTTATGAAAAGCAATTTTATCAAAAGCATAAATAGAGAATTTAATTAATATGTATATGGATGGTGTAATAATTGGAGTTATTTAATATGAAAATCATAATATGTTTTATATTATTTGAATATATCAAATAATATACTAAATATAATATTTTATCATTAGATTTTGTTAGGTTACCTAGTTTTTAAATAAAAAATATTAACATTCTAAAATTACGCTTTTCTTAATATTTTACACATTATAAATTTAGAACTCTAAAAAGTTAAGATTTTCTAATTATCTCAACCTAATTTAATATATTATTGGTAAAAACTTAAAATTGTAAAGTTTTTTAACACGTATTTTTCAGTCATTATCGAATATATAAAATAATAGTGTTATCATTGAAAATGCAATTTCAATAACGAAAATTGAATTATGTAATAGTTTTATGAATGTCCTATTAAATATATTGAACGTTTTTAATGAAATTTTTCAAATATATTTTAATTATACAAATATTTTCAATTGATTTGAAAACACCTGTTTTAATAAAAAAATTAATCATTCTAAAATTACGCTTTTTCTTATAAATTTCACACAAATTATAAATTACAATTTAGAATCCTTTAAAATGAATTTCATTTTCTATAACCATATTAAATTATTATGGAGTTAATTCTTAAAATTGAGTTTTAACGGTTTTTTGAGCATTATGAAAAAAATAATGTTTTCCATTGAAAAATACATATTTCAAAAAAGCAGTAAAGAGAAATATTAATATATGTTTTAGTTGTGTCTTAAATTGTAACGTTTTTTTAATGAAAATCAATTATATTTTTTTATATATTAATTATATATAATATATATATATAATACATCATAATAAACAATAATTTGTAAAACCTTTTATAATTAAAAAAATTTTAACTATTCTTAATATATTTAACGTTAATCTTTAACTTTAATTTTTCACATTGATCATATATTTTATGAACTCTTTATAAAGTATTTTATTTTTTCTATAATTTCAAAATTTATGAAATATATTTATAAATATTTGTAATAACATATCTTAAAAATTGAGTTATTTAAAGTATCATAAATTAGTAAAAATAAATAGTGTTAAATGTGAAAGCATTCAAAAAAGTCAATAAAAGAGAATTTTTTAATTTGTATTTTGAGTGTCTAATTAATATTGATTTTATGAATATAATTCTATATATTGTTATTTATATACTAAATGATATCATTAGTTGTGAAAACCTAGTTATTATAAAATAAATAAAATTTTAAACTATTACTAAAAAATGACGCTTTTCTAAATTTATTCATCACATTACGCAATTTATAGATCTCTTTAATAGTACGATATTTTCTAAATTTTCAGAAACATTTGAATGATTATGTATAATATATTATATTCTTAAAAATGAAGTTAATTAATCGTGATATTATTCTAAAGAAAATTTGAAATATAGTAATTTGCTCGTTGTAAATTAGCATTTGAAAAAGCATAGAAAAATGTATTTTTATTATTTAATATTATTTTTTAGTGATGTCTTAAAATGATAGAGTTTTTTAATGATAAATTTCAATATTTTTATTATTATATTCCAATAATGTGTTTCATGAAAATACAATTTCCATTTCCGGGATAATATGTAAGTATCATGAGTGTTTTTAGTTTAGCTAAAACAGCATCTTTGAGGTCAGCAGCTACTCAAATGAAGAAATCAATTATTTTTTTTATTTATTAACACTTTTATTTTAAATTCTTAAGGGTGTTCTTAGAAAATAATATAAAATAATGAATTTTTACTAAAGCTAAATATTTACACCTATATGTATTCTTAAATTTATCAACATTACAAATTTAGAATCTATAAAAATAAGTACTATTATATTCTAAATTCTTCAAATTTTGAAATTATTTGGTAATTCTAAAATTGGAGTTTAACACGGAGTATATATTTAGTAAATTCAGCAATTTGATAAAATAGAATATATCAGAAATCATAGAAAACACTAATTGAAAAGCAATTTGTATCAAAACAGTGAAATGAGATAGCCTAATTTTAGTAAAATATTAAGGTAGTACTTAAACTGACTGTGTCTATAATGAATTAATTTAATACAAGTTCACTGTTTGTTATATACAAAATTTTTCATTAGTTGTGAAAAACCTGTTTGAATAAAAAAAATTAACTTCTAAAATTACGTCAAATGGTGGCTATACATAAATTACACAGTGAGACGGAATTTAAAAAAACTTTTTACAAGAACACAGTTTGGTACATCTATGTACCAGGAGTGAACAGATGTGATATCTATAAGAAATTGATTTATTATTAACGATAATATTAAGAACAATTTTAAATAAAAATAATGTTATACATATATTAAAAAGGAAATAGAACAGATCAAATAAGTTTATAAATTATAGTATGGAATATAATAAATAAAAGTAATATAAATCATGCAGAAATCTTAAAATTTGTGCAAAATTGACTACTGAATATATTGCATGATATTAAATCGTAATCGATTAGAAGCTAGGCATCAATTAATCATTAAATTTTTGCAAAACCTTACCTTATAATAAATACATAATATAAAAAAATAATCATTATATCTTTTCTCAATATTCACGAAGACTTTTTTTGCGAGAGAGTCCATTACACATACATGGGTGGAGAGTTTAGGAAACCTTAATATTATCCATTCTTTTCAAATTTCAACATTGAAATATTTGTTAAATCCCTAAAATATGTGAGAGTTTTAACTGTATTTCAGCATTAAAACAAATAATAAGATTCGTTTTCACTCTGGATTATAGCAATCTTTCAATAATTAATAAAGGACAATAAATAGAAGATATTGAATTAATTGTTTTGACGGTGTCCTTTGAGTAAATAATTGACTGTTTATAATATAATTTCATAATTAGTTGTATTTAAATATATCCATATTATTTGTATCATCAGTATTGAAAAACCCTTTCATCACGAGAGAAAAAATTTAACGTATTCTAAAATATTCATCTTTATGCTTTAAATTCACACCATGCAAAAATAAAAACAATCATCATGAAGACTAACAAAAGTAACGATTTTTCTAAATTTGTGTCAACAAATTTAAGATAGCACCTAACTATAGTTAAGCAATTATTCTTTTATAGAACTTTGGCTTGAGTTTCTTAAATCGAGATAATTAATTGATCACAGAGAGCATTAGAATACAAAATAGAATGGCTTTCACTCTGGATATAACAATCAAAAGAGAAAAGCGATATTTAATTACTGTATGCAATTTATAAGGTATGTCTTAAATGACTTTTTATCTCTCAAGAGAAAGATTCACATATTTATGAATATCCTTTTCATCGAACAGAAGGTGTCTATAAGTTTCATCGTAGTCGCCAATACCTATGCTCATTCCTATTGGTCAGATCCCACAATTATAACACTTCATAAAATTACCGGGACATTCACTCTTAAAAATTTAATAATCACACTTAAAATTTATGAGGACTTAAAAGTACGATTTTTTATAAATTTAAACAATTTATCACATTCATGAAATTAATTTGTAAATATAACTTATAATAAATTGATGTTTTAACGGGTATATTGTAAAAAAGATAACATATTAGATATAAAATCATGAATAATATCATAAATATCAAAAAGCAGAAAAAGAGAATTTGATTAATTGGATTTAGGTTTACTTAAAATTTACCATTTAAAATAAAAATTTAATTTCAAATACCTTTATTAAACCAAAATGTTTCACTAACAATCCGAGCACAATTTATAAGCAATATATATATATAATATTTCCTAACAATTACCTTTTGTGTCTTAATATTCCACCATTTACATAAAATTTAGTATACTACATCTAATAGTAACTCGATTTTTCCTGAAAGATTCAACAATTATAATGAATTGCTACAATGTAATAATTTCTGTTGAAAAAGTATTATTTAAGTATTATTGAAAAATATAATGTGTTTCTATTGAAATGCTATATTATACGTCAAAAAGCGTAAATAGTAATTATTAGATTCAGTTTCAGAGTCTTAAATTGACGTTATTTAATATGTAATTTTAATACTTTGTTTATTTATATATATACCAAATATTATCAATTTAATGATCTGACCCACTTCCATATTTTTAAAAAAATAATTGAACTCTAAAATTACGCTTTTTCTTTAAATTGTTCACAATTATACGAATTCAAGAAACTCATTAAAATAGTACTAAATTTTTCCATAAATGTCAACTATTTGAATATTTAATTTGATAATATCTTAAATTGATTTTTAACGTAATTAATTTACATCAATTTGATCAGATATTTTATGATAATTTAAGGAAACAATATAGTTAACTCAAATAGCTGAAAAGTGAAATATTATTTGAAGTTGAAAAGGAAAACAAAATTTAATTAACAAAGGTATAATGAATGTCTAATATGTTGGGGTTAAAATATGACAATAGATCATTATTTTGAAAACCTGTTTAATAAAAAAATTTAACTCTAAAATTACGCCTTATTTCTCAAATATTTCCATCATAGCATGAATTAAGAACTCTTAATAAATAAACGTATTTTCATAAATTACCACACATGTATAGAAATATATATGTTGTGATAGTAAACTTAAAATTGCGAGTTTTTAACGGCGCGCGTGTTATGAAATCATTGCATTTTTTCCGTAAAAAATAATTTGTGTCTCTTCATATGTAAATACAATTTCACAAAGCAGAAAAGAAGAAATTATAATGTGCAGAGATGTAGGGTGTCTAAACCGACCCGATTTCCTATCTAATTGAAAATTCAACTATTTGACTTGTATGAGCACCAAATCACTTAATCATCACTTTGAAAAACACTGTCTTTATAATATAAATATGTGACCCACTCTATAAAAATTATACGCTGTTTTGCGGTGAAATATTAATTTCTACATTAACCACATTTAGAACGCTCGAAAAGGAAACGAATCTTTGCCGAGAACTTCTCAATATTAGAAACTGTTATCAGATAAATATCTTAAATTTGAGTTCTTCTCTATACGGTTAGCGTTATTCCAAAGCTATATTGAAACAAGAGATAATGTGTTTCATTACAAATGCTAGTGCAAGAAAGCAATAAAGTTGATTATTAATATGTTTTAAGGTGTCCTATTGATCGTTTTTTAATGAAATATCAATATTTGTTTTTATATACCAAATATTTCATTAGTTGTGAAAACCTGTTTTAATAAAAAATTTAAACATCTAAAATTACGCTTAAATTTTCACACATTACAATATTTAGAACTCTTAAAGGTACGATTTTCTTAATTTCAACATTTCAAATTATTTGTTAAATCTTAAAATGAGTTTTTAACGGTATTTCGCATTTGAAAAAATAATTGTGTTTCATTGAAATGCTTATTTCAAAAAGCAGAAAATGAATTTATTAATAGTGTTTAGGGTGTTCTTAAATTGACCTGTTTTAATGAAATTGGTTAATATTGACTTTATATACCAAAAAACTTTCGATTAGTTGTGTAAAACTTGTTTAAATAAAAATTTAACTTTCTAAAATTACGCTATTTGCTTAAAATTTAAAAAAAATTTGAGAACTCTGAAAGTACTATTTTCCTTTTTTGTGTAAATCATAATTTATTTGTTAAATCTAAAAATTGAATTTTTACAGTATTTTCAGCATTGGAAAAATAATTGTGTTTCATTGAAAGCAATTTCAAAAAAAGCAGAAAGAGAATTAATAATTGTGTTTTGACATAAATTGAGTTTTTTAAGAAATTTCAATATTTGTTTTTATATACCAAATATTTCATTAGTTAAAAAACTCTGTTTTAATAAAAAATTTTAACTTCTAAAATTACGCTTTTTCTTATATTTTCACATTACGAATTTAAACTCTTAAAAGTACGATTTTTCCCAAATTTCAACATTTGAAATTTTTTGGGGGTAATTCATGAATTTTGGTCTGTAAAAGACTCTTTTTCCAGCTTGCAACGCTTTAACTGTGTGTTCTTGAAAAGTGCAATTTAAAAAGCAGAAAAGTGATTTTATTAATAGTTTTTAGGTGTCTTAATGACGTTTTTTAATGAAATTTCAATATTTGTTTTTATATACCAAATATTTCATTAGTTGTGAAAACCTGTTTTAATAAAAAATTTTAACTTCTAAAATTACGCTTTTTCTTAAATTCTACAGTTACATTAATTAGAACTTATAAAAAGCACATATGAACTAAATTTCAACCATTTGAAAATTATTTGTAATTCTAAAATTTGAGTAAATTTAACGGTCATTTTCAGCATTTGAAAATATGTTGTGTTTCATTGAAATGCAACAAAAAGCAGAAATAGAATTAATTAATTGTTTTAAGGTGTCTTAAATGAACGTTTTTTTAAATTGAAATTCGAAATGGCTGTCATATTAGTACAAAGTATTTCATTAGTTGTGAATTTTACGTTTTTAAATAAGAACGCAAGTTTTTAAAATTACGCTTTTTCTTAAATTTTCGAATTACAAATTTAGAACTTTAAAGTACGATTTTTTCTAAATTCAACATTTGAAATTTTGGTAAATCATAAAATTGAGTTTTACGGTATTTCCAGCATTTGAAAAAATAATGTTTCATTGAAACGCAATTTCAAAAAAGCATAAAAGAAATTTATAATAGTTTTGGTGTCATAATATTGAGTTTTTTTAATGAAAATTTCAATATTGTTTTATATACCAAATATTTCAATTATTGTTGAAAACTTATGCAAAGAAAAAATTGTAACTTATAACGTGTTTCTTTCTGTAAATTTTCACATACGAATTTTTAGAAACTCTAAAGAACTTTTTCGATAAATTCAAACATTTTGAAATTATTGGTAAAGTCTTAAAATGAGTTTTTTAACGGCTATCTCAAGCAATTTGAAAAAAAATGTGTTTAATTGAAATGCAATTTCAAACAGCAGAAAGGTGAATTTATTAATAGTTTTAGTCTTAAATTAGGTTTTTTAATAAATTTCAATATTTGTTTTATATAACAAATTTGTTTTTATTGTGAAAACCTGTTTTAATAAAAAATTTTAAACTTCTAAAATTTACATCTTTTTCCTTAAATTTCACATTATCAAATTTAGACTATAAAAGTAACGAAATTTCCTAAAATTTTCAACATTTGAAATTATTTGGTTAATTCTTAAAATTGAGTTTAACGGTAATTTCAGCATTGGAAAAAATAATGTGTTGCATGTAAAAAGCATAATTTAAAAAAGCCAGAAAAAAAGAGAATTCGTAGTTAATTTTTTTGGTGTCTTAAAATTGTACGTTTTTTATATGAAATTGTTCAATATTAAAGGTGTGAAACGTAAAGCTATTCATTAGGTGTGAAAACCTTGTTGTTTTTAATATTAGATTAAGCTCAAAATTACGGCTGGTAATTTGTTTCTGGTATGTAGTAATAGGGCCAGATTTTGTCACTTGTCAACATAAGAAATTGATTTGTTGGATATTCTTAAAATTGAGTTTTAGCGGTATTTTTCAGCATTTGATAAAAATAATGTTTTCATTGAAATGGCAATTTCAAAATAACTGAAAATTGAATTATGTATTGTTTTTAGATTCCAAATGTTTCTTTTTTTATGAAATTTCAATATTTGTTTTTATATACCAAATATTTCATTAGTTTTGAAAACCTGTTTTAATAAAAAAATTTAACTTCTAAAATTACGCTTTTTCTTAAATTTTCACATTGCAAATTTTCCTAAATTTCAACATTTGAAATTATTTGGTTAATCTTAAAATTGAGTTTTTAACGGTATTTTCAGCATTTGAAAAAATAATGTGTTTCATTTTTTTATCCGGATTCAAAAGCAGAAAAGAAAATTTATTAATTTTTTTTAGTTTTTCTTAAATTTACTTTTTTTAAAAGATTTTTCATTTTGTTTTTAACTACCAATTTTTCCTTAGTTTTGAAACCTGTTTTAATAAAAAAATTTAACTTCTAAAATTACGCTTTTTCTTAAATTTTCACATTACAAATTTAGAACTCTTAAAAGTACGATTTTTCCTAAATTTCAACATTTGAAATTATTTGGTAAATCTTAAAATTGAGTTTTTAACGGTATTTTCAGCATTTGAAAAAATAATTTGTTTCATTGAAATGCTCTTTCAAAAAGCAGAAAAGTGAATTTATTTAATTGTTTTAGTTTTTTTCTAAATTGACGTTTTTTCAATGAAATTTCAATAATTGTTTTTATAATATACCAAATATTTCAATTCTAAAATAACTCTGTTTTTAATAAATTTCCCCGCAGGAATTCTAGTTTTTCTTTAATTACAGAATTGAGATATTCGAACTTCTTAAAAAGTATCGATTTTCCTAAATGTCAACATTTTAAAATTATTTGTAAATCTTAAAAATTGAGTTTTAAACGAGTATTTTCAGCATTTGAAAAAAATAATTGTGTTTCATTAAATGCTATTTCAAAAAGCTGAATAAGTTAATTTATTAAATAGTTTTAGTGTCTTAAATTGACGTTTTTAATTAAATCCAATATTTCTTATTAATATACCAAGTATGTTCATTTTTTGAAAACCTTTTTACAGTAAAAAATTTAACTCTAAAATTACGTTTTTCTAAATTTTCACATTACAAATTAGAAACTCTAAAAAGAACGATTTTTCTAAATTTCAACAATTTGAAATATTTTTAAATCTAAAATTTGATTTTTAACGGTATTTTTCAGCATTTGAAAAAAATAATGTGTTTTCATTGAAATGTCAATTCAAAAGCAGAAAAAAGAGAATAATTAATTGTTATAGTGTCCTAAATTGACCGTTTTTTTAATGAGGAGAAATTTCAATATTTGTGTTATATACCAAATATTTCCATTAGTTTTGTGAAAACCTGTTTTAAAATACAAATTTTAAAACTTCTAAAATTACATTGATTTTTTGTCATATCAGGATCATACTATTGATAAATCCTCGTGAGTGTGATTAGCTATGCTGTTCACACAATTTGAATATTTCATAACCATTAATGAGAGTTTGCCTTAACGTTTTTGTCACATGTGACATTACGTGTTTCATTGAGATACTGCTATTTCAAAAAGCATAAAAAGGAATTTATTAATTTTTTATTGTCCTAAAATAACGTTCTCTGTGGGATCGCATAAAATAATTTTTTTAATATACCCAATTTATCCACGAAAAATATCCACGGAAAAAAAACCTGTTTTATAAAAAAAAATAACTTTATATAATTACGACTTTTTCTAAATTGTCACATTACATAATTTTTGATCCTAAAAAGAGATTTTCCTAAATTTCCAACATTGAAATTAAGGGTAAAGGCGGAAAAATGAGTTTGTTAACGTATTCTCATGCATTAGGCCTATATGTTGCTTAAATGTAAGGCAATTTTCAAAGCAGAAAAGTAAATTTATAAATAGTTTTAGGTTTTAAAATGCACGTTTTTAAATGTAATTGAAAAATGAGCTTTACATTGCAAAAAAAAAATTTGTTTTGGTGCAACATATTTTTAATAAAAAATTTTAATACTTCTAAAATTACGCTTTTTCTTACAAAATTTCACATTACAAATTTAGAACTCTTAGAAAGTACGGCATTTTTCATAAAATGTTCAACATTTGAATATTGGTATAATCTTAAAATTGATTTTTACGGTATTTTCAGCATTTGAAAAATAATGTGTTCATTGAAAATGCATTTCAAAAAAGCTGAAAAGTGAATTTTATTTACCAAATAAATGTCTCTAAAATTATCGTTTTTAATGAAATTTCAAATTTGTTTTTTTATATATACCTAAATATTTACTTTTTTGTGAAAACCTGTTTAATTAAAAAATTTTAACTTCAAAATTTACGCCTTTTTTCTTAAAGTTTCCACAATTCAAATTAGATACCTACAAGTACGATTTTCTAAATTCAACATTGAAATTGATGTTAAATCTTAATTGAGTTTTTAACGGTATTATTCAGCATTATAAAAAATAATGTTTTCATTGAAAATGCAATTTTAAAAAAGCAGAAAAAGAAGAATTTATTAATTTTTTAGGTGTCCTAAATTGACGTTTTAATGAAATTTCAATAGTTTGTTTTTTATATACCAAATATTCATTAGTTGTGAAAACCTTTTTTAATAACAATATTTTAACATTCTAAAATTACGCTTTTTCTTAAATTTTCACATTACAAATTTAGAACTCTTAAAAGTACGATTTTTCCTAAATTTCAACATTTGAAATTATTTGTTAAATCTTAAAATTGAGTTTTAACAGGATTTTCAGCATTTGAAAAAATAATATGTTCATTGAAATGCAAATTCTTAAAAACAGCAGAAAAGAAATTTATAATTGTTTAGGTGCTTAAATGAACGTTTTTTAATGAAATTTCAATATTGTTTTATTTACCAATTATTTCATTAGTTTGAAAACCTGTTTAATAAAAAAATTAACTTTCTAAAAATCTTCAATAATTTCACATTACAAATTTAAACTCTTAAAAGTACGATTTTCCTAAATTTCAACATTTGAAATTATTTGGTAAATCTTAAAATTGAGTTTTTAACGGAATTTTCAGCATTTGAAAAAATAATGTGTTTCATTGAAATGCTATTTCAAAAAGCAGAAAAGTAAATTTATTAATAGTTTTAGGTGTCTTAAATTGACGTTTTTTAATGAAAATTTCAAATATGTTTATATAGCCAAATATTCCATTAGTTTGTGAAAACCTGTTTAATAAAAAATTTAATTCTAAAAATTACGCTTTTTTCTTTTAAATTTCACCATTACAAATTTATAACTCTAAAAAGTACGATTTTTCCTAAATTTCAACATTTGAAATTATTTGGTAAATCTTAAAATTGAGTTTTTAACGGTATTTTCAGCATTTGAAAAAATAATGTTTCGTTGATAAAATGCTATTTCAAAAAGCTGAAAGTGAATTTATTAAATTGTTTAGGTTCTAAATCGACGTTTGTTTTAATGAATATTCAATATTTGTTTTTACATATACCAAATATTCATTAGTTGTGAAAACCTTTTAATAAAAAATTTTAACTTCTAAATTACGTTTTTTTAAAATTTCACATAACAAATTTTAGAACTCTTAAAAGTACGAATTTTTCCTATAATTTCAACATTTGAAATTATTTGTTTAAATCTTAAACATTATTAATTAAACGTATTTTCCAAGCATTTGAAAAAAATGTGTTCATTGAAATGAGATTTTAAAAAAGCATAAAAGAGAATTTATTAATTGTTTAGGTGTTCTAAAATTGACCGTTTTTAATGAAATTTCAAATATTTGTTTTATATATACCGAAATATTTCATTAGTGTTGAAAACCTGTTTAAATAACAAATTACTTCTAAATTACGCTTTTTCTAAATTTTAGCATTACAAATTTAGAAATCTTAAAGTACGATTTTTTCCCTAATTCAACATTTAAATTTATTTGGTTAATCTTACAAATTGAGTTTTTAACGGTATTTTCAGCATGAAAAAAATAATGTGTTTCATTGAAAATCAATTCAAAAAAGCAGAAAAAAGAAATTTAATTGTTTTAGGTGTCTTAAATTGACATTTTTTAATGAAATTCATATTTTTTATTTTAATTTCAATTATTTCATTAGTTGTGAAAACCTGTTTTAATAAAAAAATTTAACATATCATAAAACTATTCAACCGACACTCTTTCTTAAAATATTATAATCACACATTAAGAAATTAGAACACTGAGAAGGATATTTTGAATATACCCTAAAAATTCTCCGTTTTCAAGTTTTTAGAAGACTCTCAATACTTAGTTTTTAACGGTATTTCAGCTTTTGAAAAAAATAATTTTGTTTCATTAATATGCTCTTTCAAAAGCAGAAAAAAGTAATTTTATTATAGTTTGAGTGTCTAAAAGCACGTTTCCAGGGTAATTACTTTATTTATATACAAATCATTTCATTAGTTTGAAAACCTGTTTTTAATAAATAAATTGTTAAAAATAAAATTACGCTTTTCTTAAATTTTCACATTAAAAATTTAGAACTCTTAAAAGTACGATTTTTCCTAAATTTCAACATTTGAAATTATTTGGTAAATCTTAAAACTGAGGTTTAACGTAACGATAAAGCTGAGCATGTGATAATCAACCAATCAGTGACATGCATTTCAAAAAAGTTCTGAAAACGTAAATTAGTCAATAATAAAAGTGTCTTAAAGTGTAAATTTTTAATGAAATTTCAATATCTAATTTTATATACCAAATATTCATTGTTGGAAAACCTGTTTTAATAAAAAATTTTAACTTCTAAAATTACGCTTTTTCTTAAATTTTCACATTACAAATTTAGAACTCTTAAAAGTACGATTTTTCCTAAATTTCAACATTTGAAATTATTTGGTAAATCTTAAAATTGAGTTTTTAACGGTAAATTTTCACATTACAAATTTAGAACTCCTAAAAGTGCAATTCAAAAAGCCAGAAAAGAGAATTTATTTAAAATTGTTTAGGTGTCCTAAATGACGTTTTTTTAATGAAAATTCAATATTTGTTTTATATACCAAATTATTTCATTAGTTGAAAACCTGTTAATAACAAATTTTAACTTCTAAAATTACGCTTTTTCTTAAATTTTCACATTACAAATTTTGAACTCTTAAAAGTACGATTTTTCCTAAATTTCAACATTTGAAATTATTTGTTAAATCTTAAAATTGAGTTTTTAACGGTATTTTCAGCATTTGAAAAAAATAATGTGTTTCATTGAAATGCAATTTCAAAAAGCAGAAAAGAGAATTTATTAATTGTTTTAGGTGTCTTAAATTGACGTTTTTTAATGAAATTTCAATGTTTGTTTTTATATACCAAATATTTCATTAGTTGTGAAAACCTGTTTTAATAAAAAAATTTAACTTCTAAAATTACGCTTTTTCTTAAATTTTCACATTACAAATTTAGAACTCTTAAAAGTACGATTTTTCCTAAATTTCAACATTTGAAATTATTTGGTAAATCTTAAAATTGAGTTTTTAATGAAATCTAGCATTTAAAAAAAATTTTTTTTTTAATATTATAATTTGTTTCATTTGAAATGCCCTCTTTCAAAAGCAGAAATAAAATTTATTAAATAGTTTAGGTTTTAAATCACGTTTTTCAATGAAATTTCATATTTTTTGTTTTTATATACAAATATTTCATTAGTTGTGAAAACCTGTTAATAAAAATTTTAACTTCTAAAATAACGCTTTCTCATTTCAACATTACAAATTTAGAACTCTTAAAAGTACGATTTTGTCCTAAAATTTCAACATTTTAAAACTTATTTGTAAAACTTAAAATTGAAGTTTTAAACTGTATTTTCAACAAATTTGAAAAAATAATGTGTTTCATTGAAATGCAATTTCAAAAAGCAGAAAAGAGAATTTATTAATAGTTTTAGGTGTCTTAAATTGACGTTTTTTAATGAAATTTCAATATCTGTTTTTATATACCAATATTTCATTAGTGTGAAACCTGGTTTAGGGAAAGAAAAAAAAAAAAATTTTTTAAAACCTTCCCTAAAAAAATTTTTTTAACGGCCTTTTTTTCTTAAAATTTTCACATACATAATTTAAAACCTTAAAAGTACATTTTCCTAAATTCACATTTAAATTACTTGTTAATACTTTAAAACTTGAGTTTTAACAGTATTTTAGCAATTTGAAATAATTATGTGTTCATTGATAGCTATTCCAAAAAGCAAAATAGTGAATTTATTAATAGTTTTAGGTGTCTTAAATTGACGTTTTTTAATGAAATTCAATATTGTTTTTATATACCACATTAATATTTCATTAGTTGTAAAAACCTGTTTTAATAAAAAAAATTTAACTTCTAAAATTACGCTTTTGCTTAAATTTTCACATTACAAATTTAGAACTCTTAAAAGTACGATTTTTCCTAAATTTCAACATTTGAAATTATTTGGTAAATCTTAAAATTGAGTTTTTAACAGTATTTTCCGCATTTGAAAAAATAATGTGTTTCATTGAAATGCAATTTCAAAAAGCAGAAAAGAGAATTTATTAATTGTTTTAGGTGTCTTAAATTGACGTTTTTTAATGAAATTTCAATATTTGTTTTTATATACCAAATATTTCATTAGTTGTGAAAACCTGTTTTAATAAAAAAATTTAAACTTTCTAAAATTCATCCCTTTTCTTAAATTTTACATTACAAATTAGAACTTCTTAAAATTAAGAAATAATAAATTTCAACGTTTGGTAAATATTGGTAAATCTTATAAATGATTTTTAATCGATTTTCAGCATTGAAAAATTAATGTCGTTTCATTTGATATGCTATTTCAAAAAGCAGAAAAGTGAATTTATTAATTGTTTTAGTGTCTTAAATTGAACGTTTTTAAACTCCTACCCAAAACACCTAAATAATTATATTACAAAACAAACAAACACTACTCTCATATAACAGTCTGCATAACAGAATAATATAGTTTTAATAAAAAATTTTAAACTATCTAAAATTACGCTTTTCTTAAATTTTAACATACAAAATATGAACTCTTAAAATACGATTTTTCTAAATTTTCACATTTGAATATATTTGTTAAATCTTAAAATTGAGTTTTAACGGTATTTCAGCATTGGAAAAAATAAGGTGTTTTCATTGAAAGCAATTTCAAAAAGCAGAAAAGAGATTATAATTGTTTTAAGTGTCCTACAATGAAGTTTTTTAATGAAACTCAATTATTTTGCTTTAATATACCAAATATCCCGGCAGTTTTCAAAACCTGTGCTAATAAAAAATGTTTGAACTTCTGAAATTACGCTTTTCTTAAATTTTCAACGACACACAAGGATAAATGTTAACAGTTCGAGTTTTTCGATATATCAACATTGAATTTTTGGTCTCTTAAATTGAAGGTTTTTAGCGTATTTTCAGCAATTGAAAAAAAATTAATGTTTATCATCGAAATACAATTTCAAAAGCAGAAAAGAGAATTATTAATTGTTTTAGGTTCTTAAATTGACGTTTATTTAATGAAGTTTCAATATTTTATTTATATACAATTATTTTTTCATTCAGTTTGAAAACCTGTTTTAATCAAAAAATTTAACTTCTAAAATTACGTTATTTTTCTTAAATTTTCAACATTACAAATTTAGATCTTAAAGATACGATGTTTTTGCTAAATTTCAACAATTGAAATTAATTTGGTAAATTCTTAAATTTAGTTTTAACGGTAATTCAGTCATTGAAAAATAATTACATCATGTTCATTGAATCATGCCCCTTTCAAAAAGCAAAATAAATTTTATTAATAAGTTTTAGGATGCATTTGCGAATGTAACGTTTTTTAATGAAATTCTAATATTTGTTTTTATATACAAATATTTCATTAGTTTGTAAAACGCCTGTTTAATATAAACTAAATTTTAACTGCTAAAAATTAGGGGCTTTTTCTTAAAAATTATTATTCACATTTACAAATTTTTAAACTCTAAAAGTACGATTTTATCCTAAAATTCAACATTTTTAAATTGATTATGGTAAATCTATAAAAATTGAGTTTTTTAAACGGTATTCTTTCAGCATTTGAAAAAAATAATGTTTTCATTGAAATGCTATTTCAAAAAGCAGAAAGTGAATTTAAAATATAGTTTTAGGTGTCTTAAATTGGACGTTTTTTAATGAAGTTCCAATATTGTTTTTATATACCAAAATAATATTATAGTTGTCCTACTTTGTTTAGTAAGAAAAATATTAAATTCTACAAAATCTAAAACACACAGACACAAAACGCATTTTCTTCAATAATAATCCACATATCACAAATAATTAGAACTCTTAAAAGTAGGATTTTTCCTTCATTTATGACATTATGGAAATTATTTTGTTAAATCTAAAATTGAGTTTTTAACGGTATTTAAAGCATTGAAAAAATTAATCGTTTTAATAATATTATAATATAAAAAGCAGAAAGAAATTTATTCTCAATTTAAATGTTTAAAATTTACATTTTTAATGAAATTTCAATATTATGTTTTTATATACAAAATATTCCATTTGTGAAAACCTGTTTATAAAAAATTTAATTCTAAAATTACGGCTTTTTGCTTAAATTTTCACATTACAAAATTTAGAACTTCTAAAAAGTACGATTTTCCCTAAATTCAACATTTTAATTATTATTTGTTCTATGTTAAAATTAACTTTTTAACATTATTATTATTTTGAAAAAAAAAAAATGTATTTCTTGATTCAATTATTAAAAAGGAAATGAAGAAATTTATTAATGTTTTAGGGTCTTAACATGAAGTTTTGTTAATGAAACTCAATATTGTTATTATAATAACAAATATTCATTAGTTGTGAAAAACCTGTTTTAATTAAAAATTTTAACTTCTAAAATATCCCTTTCATTAAATTTTCAATTTAACAAATGAGAACTCTAAAAATCGTATTTTTTTCAATAAATTTCAACATTAAAATTATTTGGTAAATTCTAAAATTGAGTTTTTAACGTATTTTCAATATTGAATAAATATATGTGTCAAATATAAATTCAATTTCAAAAAAGCAGAAAAGGTAAAATTTATTAATAGTTTTAGTGTCTTAAATGACGTTTTTAAATGAAATTTCAATATTGTTTTTTTATAACCAAATATTCATTAGTTGTTAAAAATATGTTTTAAAATAAAAAATTAACTTCTAAAAATTACGCTTTTTCTAAATTTTCACATTACAAAGTTAGACCTTAAAGTACGATTTTTTCTAAAATTTCAAACATTTAAATTATTTTGTGAAAACCTGTTTAATAAAAATTTTAACTTCTAAAATACCTTTTTTCTTAATTTTCACATTACAAATTTAGAACTCTTAAATATAATTTTTCCTAAATGTCAACATTTGAAATTTATTTGTATAATCTTAAAATTGAGTTTTGTAAAGGATATTTTCTAGCATTTGAAAAAAATATAATGTGTTTTCATTGATAGCTATTTCAAAAAGCAGAAAAGTAATTTTATAAATAATTTTTTAGGTGTCTTTTAAATGACGTTTTTAATGACAATTTCAAATATTTGTTTTTTTAAACCAAATATTTCATTGTTGTGAAAATATGTTTAATAAAAAATTTTAATTCTAAAATTTAACTTTTTCTAAAATTTCACATTACACAATTTAGAACTCTTAAAAAGTACCATTTTTTCTAAATTTCAACATTTGAAATATTTGTTAAATCTTAAAAATTGAGTTTTTAAACGGTATTTTCAGCAATTTGAAAACCTATTGTTTTCATTGCAAATGCTTTATCAAAGCTGAAAAGAATAATTATTTTTAGGTGTCTCAAAATGACGTTTTTTAATGAAATTTCAATATTTGTTTTTATATACCAAATATTCATTAGTTGTGAAAAAAATTTTAAATATACAAATTTTAAACTTCTAAATTACGCTTTTTCTAATTTCACATTACAAAATTTGGAGAACTCTTAAAAAGTACGTTTTTTCCTAAAAATTTCAATATTTTCAAATTATTTGAAATCTTAAAATTGAGTTTTTAACGGTATTTTCAGCATTTGAAAAAATAATGTGTTTCATTGAAATGCAATTTCAAAAAGCAGAAAAGAGAATTTATAATTGTTTTAGGTGTCTTAAATTGACGTTTTTTTAATGAAATTTCAATATTTTGTTTTTATATACCAAATATTTCTAGTTGTGAAAACCTGTTTTAATAAAAAAATTTAACTTCTAAAATTACACCTTTTCTTAAATTTTCACATTACAAATTTAGAACTCTTAAAAGTACGATTTTTCCTAAATTTCAACATTTGAAATTATTTGGTAAATCTTAAAATTGAGTTTTTAACGGATTTTCAGCACTTGAAAAAATTATTTTGCATTTTAATAATACCTTTCAATGCAGAAAAATAAATTTAAATGTATAGTTTTCGATTCCATAATCCCCGTTTTTCATGAATTTCCAATATTTGTTTTTATATAACCAAAATATTTCAATTAGTTGTGAAAACCTTTTTTAATAAATAAATTTTAAACTTTAAAATTACGCTTTTTCTTAAATTTCACATTACAATTTAAATCTCTTAAAAGTACGAGTTTTTCTAAATTTCAACATTTTAAATTTTTGTACAATCTTAAAAATTGAGTTTTTAACGGTATTTCAGCATTTGAAAAAAATAATGTGTTCATTGAAATGCTATTTCAAAAGCAGAAAAGTTGGAATTTTATTAATAGTTTTAGGTCTAAATTGACGTTTTTTATGAAAATTCAATATTTGTTTTATATACCAAAATATTTCATTAGTTTTTAACGGTATTTTCAGCATTTGAAAAAATAATGTATCTAAAATTACGCTTTTTCTTAAATTTTCACATTACAAATTTAGAACTCTTAAAAGTACGATTTTTCCTAAATTTCAACATTTGAAATTATTTGGTAAATCTAAAATTGAGTTTTTTAACGCGTATTTTTATGGTTTGAATAAGTAAATAATTTTTCATTGAAATGTTATTTTCAAATAAACACAAAAGAAAATTTAATAATTTTGATTTAGGTATCTTAAATTGACGGTTTTTAATGAAATTTCAATATTTGTTTTTATATACTAAATATTTCATTAGTTGTGAAAACCTGTTTTAATAAAAAAATTTAACTTCTAAAATTACGCTTTTTCTTAAATTTTCACAAAATTTAGGTGTCTTAAATTGACTTTTTTTAATAAATTTCAATATCTTGAAATTATTGGTTAATCTTAAATTGAAGTTTTTTTAATGAATTTATCATGAATTTGAAAAAAAAAAATATGTTGCAAAACTGAAATGCAATTTAAAAAGCAGAAAAAGAGAATTTATTTATTGTTTTAGGTGTCTTAAATTGACGTTTTTAATGAAATTTCAATATTTGTTATATAAACAAAAATATTCATTAGTTGTGAAAACCTGTTTAATAAAAATTTAACTCTAAAAATTACCCTTTTCTTAAATTTTCACATTAACAAATTAGAACTCTTAAAAAAGTACAATTTTTTCATAAATTCAACATTCTAAAATATTGGTAAATCTAAACTTGAGTTTTTAACGGTATTTCAGCCATTTTGGAAAAAATTCCTTGAAATGCTATCTATTTCAAAAAGCAGAAATGAATTTATTAATAGTTAGGTGTCTTAAATTGACGGTGTGAGTGAAATTTTATCTTATATGTGTTCAATCTCGAAAAATTTCATTAGTTTTGTAAAATATGTTTTAAATAAAAAATTTTAAACTTCTAAAATTACGCTTTTCTTTAATTCTGATTTTGTAATTTAGAAACTCTTAAAGTACATTTTTTCTAAAATTCAAATTCTAAAATATTTTGTGAAACCTGTTCATAAAAAATTAACTTCTAAAATTACCTTTTTCTTAAATTTTCACATTACAAATGTAGAACTCTTAGAAGCACATATTTCCTAAATTTCAATTTGAAATTTAAAAAAAAATTTGAAAAAAATCCCTTTTTTAAAAAAATTGGAAATAATATGCAATGGTATTTTAACATTTGAAAAAATAAAGTCTTCAGTGAAATTCATTTCAAAAAGCAGAAAAAGTGAATTTGTATATAGTTTTAGGTGTCTTAAATTGACGTTTTTTAAATTACATTTCAATATGTTTTATATTACCAAATATTTTCCATTAGTTGTGAAAACTTGTTTTTAGTAAAAAATTTTAAATTCTAAAAATACGCTTTTTTCTTAAATTTTCTACATTACATGAAGTTTAGACTCTTAAATAGTATCGATTTTTCCTAAATTGTAACATTTGAAATTATTTGTTAAATCTTAAAATTGAGTTTTTCACGGTATTTTCAGCATTTGATAAAATAATTTTAACTTCTAAAATTACGCTTTTTCTTAAAAAAGCAGTGAGTAGGTGTTAATTGTTTTTAGGTGTCTTTAAATTGACTTTTTAATGAAATTTTCAATTATTTTGTTTTCAGTATTTGAAAAAATAATGTGTTGTGAAAACCTGTTTTAATAAAAAATTTTAACTTCTAAAATTACGCTTTTTCTTAAATTTTCACATTACAAATTTAGAACTCTTAAAAGTACGATTTTTCCTAAATTTCACCATTTGAAATTATTTGGTTATTCTTAAAATTGAGTTTTTAACGGTATTTTCAGCATTTGAAAAAATAATGTGTTTCATTGAAATGCAATTTCAAAAAGCAGAAAAGAGAATTTATTAATAGTTTTAGGTGTCTTAAATTGACGTTTTTTAATGAAATTTCAATTTTTGTTTTTATATAACAAATATTTCATTAGTTGTGAAAAACCTGTTTTAATAAAAAATTTAACTTCTAAAATTACGCTTTTTCTTAAATTTTCACATTACAAATTTAGAACTCTTAAAAGTACGATTTTTCCTAAATTTCAACATTTGAAATTATTTGGTAAATCTTAAAATTGAGTTTTTAACGGTATTTTCAGCATTTGAAAAAATAATGTGTTTCATTGAATGCAACTTCAAAAAGCAGAAATAGGAATTTATTAATAGTTTTAGGTGTCAGAAATAACTTTTTCAATGAAATTTTCATTTAAATTAAATACCAAATATTCAATTAGTTGTGAAAACTTTGTTTTAATAAAAAATTTAACTTCTAAAATTACGCTTTTCTTAAATTTTTCACTACAATTTAGAACTCTTAAAATACGAATTTCCTAAAATTTCAACATTTAAATTATTGTATAATCTTAAAATTGAGTTTTAAACGGTAATATTTTTTCAGCCATTTTGAAAAAATAATGTGGTTCATGAAATGCTATTTCAAAAATGCAAAAGTGAATTTAATTAAAGTTTTAGTGAAAAAATTGACGTTTTAATGAAATTTCAAATTTTGTTTTTATATACAAATATTTCATTAGTTGAAAACCTGTTTAATAAAAATTTTGAACTCCTAAGATTACCCTTTTTTTCTTAAATTTTTACATTACAAATTTAGAACTCTTAAAAGTACGATTTTTCCTAAATTTCAACATTTGAAATTATTTGTTAAATCCTAAAATTGTTTTTAACGGATTTTCAGCATTGAAAAAATAAGTGTTTCATTGAAAGCAAGTTCAAAAAGCAGAAAAATAGAATTTATTAATTGTTTACTTGTCCTAAATGACGTTTTTTAAATGAAATCCATTTTGTTTATATACAAAAATATTCAATTAGTTGTGAAAACCTTTTTAATAAAAAATTATATAATTTCTAAATTACGCTTTTTCTAAATTTTCACATACAATTTAGAACTCTTAAAAGACATTTTTCCTAAATTTCAACATTTGGAAATTATTTTGGTAATCTAAAATTGAATTTTAACGGTATTTTCAGCATTTGACAAAATAATGTGTTTCATTGAAATGCAATTCTAAAAGCAGAAAAGAAGTAATTTTAATTAATTGTTTTAGTTCTTAAATTGACGTTGAAAGAAAAATTCAATATTTTGTTTTTATGATTACCAATTATTCATATTGTGAAAACTGTTTATATAAAAAAATCTTAAACTCTAAAACTTACGACTTTCTAAATTTTCACTTACAAATTAGAACTTATTAAAAGTACGATTTTTCCTAAATTTCAACATTTGAAATTATTTGTTAAATCTTAAAATTGAGTTTTTAACGGTATTTTCAGCATTTGAAAAAATAATGTGTTTCATTGAAATGCTATTTCAAAAAGCAGAAAAGTGAATTTATAATAGTTTTAGTGTCTAAATATATCTCTTACTGCTAACGTATTATCAATATTTGTTTTTATATACCAAATATTTCATTAGTTGTGAAAACCTGTTTAATAAAAAAATTTAACTTCTAAAATTACGCTTTTTCTTAAATTTTCACATTACAAATTTAGAACTCTTAAAAGTACGATTTTTCCTAAATTTCAACATTTGAAATTATTTGGTAAATCTTAAAATTGAGTTTTTAACATAGTTCACATTGAGAAAAAATAATGTGTTTCATTGAAATGCTATTTCAAAAAGCAGAAAAGTGAATTTATTAATAGTTTTAGGTGTCTTAAATTGACGTTTTTTAATGAAATTTCATAATTTGTTTTTATATACCAAATATTTCATTAGTTGTGAAAACCTGTTTTAATAAAAAATTTTAACTTCTAAAAGCTCTTTCTTAATTTTCACATACAAATTAGAACCTTAAAAGAACATTTTCTTAAATTTATCATTTGAAAATTTATTGTTTAAACTTAAATTGAATTTTAAACAAAGTATTTTTACAATTTGAAAAAATAAGTGTTTCATTGTAATGCAATTTCGTGAATTAAAGTAATTTATTCAATAGTAGGTGTTTAAATTGACGTTTTTTTAAATGAAATATTTCAATATTTGTTTTTATATATCAATATTTCATTAGTTGTAAAACCCTGTTTTAATAAAAAAAATAACTTCTAAATTACGCTTTGCTTAACTATTCACATTACAAAATTAGAACTCTAAAAAGTACGATTTTTCTAAATTTCAACAGAAATTTTTTGGTAATCTTAAAATTGAGTTTTAACAGTATTTTCATATGGAAAAAAAGTAAGTGTTGCAAAAGACAATTGATTCAAAAGCATAAAAGAGAAAGATTAGTGGCGTAAAGTCCTAAATTGACGTTTTTAATGAATTTCCAATATTTGTATTATATACCAAATATTTCTTTAGTTGTGAAAACCTGTTTTAATAAAAAAATTTTACTTCTAAAATTACGCTTTTTCTTAAATTTTCACATTACAAATTTAGAACTCTTAAAAGTACGATTTTCCTAAATTTCAACATTGAAATTATTTGGTAATCTAGAAAAATTGAGTTTTTAACCGTATTTTCCAGCATTTGAAAAAATAATGTGTTTTAATTAAAAACTATTTCAAAAAGCAGAAAAGTGAATTTATTAATAGTTGTGCTTAAATTGACGTTTTTTAATGAAATTTCAATATTTGTTTTTATATACCAAATTTTCATTAGTTTGTGAAACCTGTTTTTAAATAAAAAATTTTAACAATTCTAAATTACGCTTTTTTTCTTAAAAATTTTCACATTACAAATTTAGAACTCTATAAAAGTACGAGATTTTTCCTAATTTTCAATATTTGAAATTATTTTGGTAATTCTTCTAAAAATTGATTTTTAACGGGATTTTTCAGCTTTGAAAAAAATAATGTGTTTCATTGAAATGGCAATTTCAAAAAAGCAGAAAGCAAATTTATTAATAGTTTTAGGTGTCTTAATTGACCGTTTTTTAATGAAATTTTAATATCTTGTTTTTATATAACCAAAATATTTCATTCAAAGTTGTAAAAACCTGGTTTTAAAAATAAAAAAAAATTTAATACATCTTTTAAAAAAATGTTAACGTAATTTTCTAAATTTTTCAACTATTACAAATTTAAGAACAACTCTTAAAAAAGTACGATTTTTCCTTAATTTCAACAATTGAAATTAAAAATTATTTTGGTAAAATTCTTAAAAAATTGAGTTTTTAACAGTATTTTCAAGGCATTTGAAAAAAAATAATGTGTTTCATTGAAATGCAATTTCAAAAAGCCAGAAAAGCCGAATTTATTATCAAGTTTAGGTGTCTAATTGACATTTTTTATGAAAATTTCCAATTTGAAACAATCAAAATAATTTCAGTAGTTCGAAAACCTTATTTAAAGTTAAAAATTCTTTTAATTTCTAAAAATTAACGTTTTTTTCTTAAATTTTCACATAATATAACAAATTTAGAACTCTTAAAAGTACGATTTTTTCCTAAAATTCAACATTTAATTATTTGGAAAATCCTAAAATTGAGTTTTTAAACGGTATTTTTCAGCATTTGAAAAAATAATGTGTTTCATTGAAAAAATGGAAATTTTCAATAAAGCAGAAAAGTGAATTTATTATAGTTTTAGGGTGTCTTAAATTTACGTTTTTTTAATGAAAAATTTTTCAATATTTGTTTTTATAATACCAAATATTTCATTTGTAGTGAAAAAAAAATGTTTTAAAATAAAAAATTTTTAAACTTCTAAATTAACGCTTTTTCTTTCCTAAATTTTTCACATTACAAATGTTTAGAACTCTTAAAGTACGATTTTTCCTAAATTTTCAACAATTTGAAATTATTTTGGTAAATCTTTAAAATTGAGTTTTTTAAACGGGTATTTTCAGCATTTTGAAAAAAAATAATGTGTTTCAATTTGAAATGCAATTTTCAAAAAAGCAGAAAAGTGAAATTTATTAATAGTTTTAGATTACGTAAGTTTTTCGTTTTTTTAATGGAAATTTTCATAATTTCCTTTTTTATATATACAAAATTATTTTCATTAGTTGTGAAAAACCTGTTTTAATAAAAAAAATTTTTAAACTTCTAAAATTAACGTTTTTTCTTTAAAATTTTTCCACTACAACAAATTTAGAACTCTTTAAAATACGATATTTTTTCCTAAATTTCAACAGTTTGAAATTATTTGGTAATCCTAAAATTGAGTTTTTTAACGGTATTTTTCAGCATTGCTTTTGAAAAAAATAATGTGTTTTCATTATTGAAATGCAATTTTCAAAAGCAGAAAAAGTGAAATTTTATTAAATAGTTTTTTAGGGGTGTCTTAATTTGACGTTTTTCAATGAAATTTCAATATTGTTTTTAAATACCAAATATTTCATTGTTGTGAAAACCTGTTTTTAATAAAAAAATTTTAACTTCTAAAATTACGCTTTTTTTCCCTCAAATTTTCACATTACAAATTTAGAACTCTTAAAAAGTTCGGTTTTTCCTAAACTTCAACATTTGAAAAAATTAATTTGGTAAATCTTAAAATTGAAGTTTTTACGGTATTTCAAGCATTTGAAAAAATAATGTGTTTCAATTGAAATCAAATTTCAAAATGTAGAAAGTGATTTATTAATAGTTTTGGGGTCTCATCGCATGCCAATGACCATTTTAATATTTATTATATAAAGAAAGAAAACAGCGTCATTAATTTTGAACAACCTGTTTTAAAATAAAAATTTATTTCTATTTGAATTACGCTTTTTCAACAATTTTCACATTTTACAAATTTAGAACTTTAAAAAAGTACAATTTTTCCTCAAAAATTTCAACAATTTGAAATTATTTAGCAATTCTTAATATTGAATTTTTTATCCGTATTTTAAAGCAATTTGAAAAAAATAAATGTGTTTCATTGAAATGCAATTTCAAAAAGCAGAAAAGTGAATTTTAAATTAATAATTTTAGGTATCCTAAATTGACATTAGTTAATGAAGTTTCAAAAATCTGTTTTCATATAACCAAATATTTCATTAAGTGTGAAAACCTATGTTTTAAAATAAAAAATTTTTAAACTTCTAAAATTAATACGTGTTTTTTTTTAAAATTTTCACATTAGAAATTTGGATTCTTAAAGTACAAGTTTTCCTAATTTTCATTCACAACATTTGAAATTATTTGGTAAAATCCCTAAAAATTGAGTTTTTAACCGGTATTTTCTGCATTTGAAAAAATAATGTGTTTTTCATTGAAAATGCGAGTGGTGACGTGAGAGAGAGAGCAGAAGTAAATTTTTAATAGTTTTAGGTGTCTTAAATTGACGTTTTTTTCCAATGAAATTTCAATATTTTTGTTTTTAAAATAATAACCAATATTTCATTTAGTTGTGAAAACCTGTTTTTAAAAAATATTTACTCTTCTAATTTAACGCTTTTTCGCTTAAATTTTTCAAACCATTACAAATTTAGAACTCCTTTAAAAAGTTACGCGATTTTTCCCAAAATTAAAAGATAGGAAGTAAATTTGGTGTTTTTTAAAAAAATTGAATTTTAAGCAGTTTTTTCATTCAGCATTTGAAAAAATATATGTGTTTCATTGAAATAGGCAATTTCAAAAAGCAGAAAGCCGAATTTATTAATTAGTTTTTAGGTGTCTTAAATTGACAGATTTTTTAAATGAAATTTCAATATTTGTTTTTATATCAGCAAATATTTGATTAGTTTGTGGAAAAAGCTGTCGTAAAAAAAACTGTTTTAACATTTTCTAAAATTACGATTTTGTTCGTAAAATTTTTTCACAAATACAAACTCATCACTCATATTTTTATGTTATACTTTCCTAATTTCAACATTTGAAATTGTTTGGTAAATCCTTAAAAATTGAGTTTTTAACGGTATTTTCAAGCATTTGAAAAAAAATAATGTGTTTTATTGAAATGCAATTTCAAAAAAAGCAGAAAAGAGAAATTTATTAAAATAGTTTTAGGTGTCTTAATTGACCCGGTTTTTTCAAATGAAATTTCAATATTTGTTTTTTATATACCAAATATTCAAATTAGTTGTGAAAACCTGTTTTTAATTATTTAAAAATTTAACAAAATATTATAAAATTACGCCTTTTCTTAAAATTTCTACTATTACAAATTTAGAACTCTTAAAAAGTACGATTTTTTTCTGTAACTTCGACATTTTAAATTAATTTGTAAATCTTTAAAAATTAAATAGTTTTTTAAACACATTTCCAGCATCTACTCCCATAATATATGTGTTTCCATTGAAATGTAATTTCAAAAAGCAGAAAAAGGAATTTATTAAATAGTTTTTAGGTGTCTTAAATTGACGTGTTTTTAAATGAAATTTTTAAATATTTATTTTATAACCAAATATTTCATTAGTTGTGAAACCTGTTTTAAATAAAAATTTATAAACTTCTAAAAATATAGCTTTTTTTTTCTTTAAAAATTTTCACAATTACAAAATTAGAAATCTCTTAAAAAGTAACGATTTTTTTCTAATAAAATTTCACCAAACATTTGAAAAATTATTTTGTAAATCTTAAAATTGAGTTTTTTAAACGGTATTTTCAATCATTTGAAAAAAATAATGTGTTTACATTGAAATGCAATTTTCAAAAAAAGCAGAAAAATATGAATTTATTAAATTAATTTTCTGTGTAATCTTAAATTGACGTTTTTTATGAAATTCAGATATTGTTTTTATATACCACCAAATATTTTCCAATTAGTTGTGAAAACCCTGTTTAATAAAAAAATTTTAACATTTAACAAAAATATACTTTTTTTCTTTACAATTTTTCACATACAAATTTAGAACTCTTAAAAAGTACGATTTTTCTTATCCTAAATTTCAAACATTTGAAATTATTTTGGTAAATCTTAAATTGAAGTTTTTTACGGTCTTTTCAGCATTTTGAAAAAAATAATGTGTTTTCATGAAAAATGCAATTTCAAAAAAGCAGAAAAGTGAATTTAATTTAATAGTTTTAGGTGTCCTTAAATTGACCGTTTTTTCAATGAAATTTCAATATTTACTTTTATATACCAAATATTTCAATTAGTTGTGAAAACCTGTTTTTTTAATAAAAACATTTTAACTTCTAAAATTTACGCCTTTTTCTTAAAATTTTCACATTACAAAATTTAAGGATACTCTAAAGTAACGATTTTCCTAAATTCCAATATTTGAAATTATTTGGTAAAAAGTTGAGTTTTTAAGTTTTTAACGGTATTTTTCAGCATTTGAAAAAAATAATGTGTTTCATTGAAAATGCAATTTCACAAAAGCAGAAAAAGTAGATTTTCATTAATAGTTTTTTGGGTGTCTTAAATTGACGTTTTTTTTAATTGAAATTTCAATATTTGTTTTTATATCTCAAAAAATATTCATTAGTTGTGAAACCTGTTTTAGCTAAAATTTTAACATTTAAAGAAATACGCTTTTTTTTTTTTTTTTTTGTATTTTTAGGATAAAATATAGAACTCTTAAAAATACGATTTTCCTAATTTCAATATTTGAAATTATTTGGAAATCTAAAAATTGAGTTTTTTACGGTAATTTTTCAGGCATTTTGGAAAAAAATATGTGTTTCATTGAAATGCCAATTCACAAAAAGCAGAAAGGTGAATTTATTAATAGGTGTTTTAGGTGTCTTAAAATTGACGTTTTTAATGAATTTTCAAAGTATTTTGTTTTTATATATCAATATTTTCATTAATTGTGAAAACCTGTTTTAAAAATGTAAAAAAAATTTAACATTCTAAAATTACGCGTTTTCTTTCCTAAATTTTCCACATTACAAAATTTAGAAACTCTTAAAAAAATACGTACACGATTTTTCCTTAAAATTTCAAACATTTGAAATTATTTGGTAAATCTTAAAATTTGAGTTTTTAACAGGTATTTTCAGCATTTGAAAAAAAAATAATGTGTTTCAATTTAAAATCAATTTCAAAAAGGATCAGAAAAGTGAATTTTTGAAATTATTTGGTATCTTAAAAATTGAGCATTTGAAAAAATAATGTGTTTCATTGTTTTTATATACCAAATATTTCATTAGTTGTGAAAACCTGTTTTAATAAAAAATTTTAACTTCTAAAATTACGCTTTTTCTTAAATTTTCACATTACAAATTTAGAACTCTTAAAAGTACGATTTTTCCTAAATTTCAACATTTGAAATTATTTGGTAAATCTTAAAATTGAGTTTTTAACGGTATTTTCAGCATTTGAAAAAATAATGTGTTTCATTGAAATGCAATTTCAAAAAGCAGAAAAGTGAATTTATTAATAGTTTTAGGTGTCTTAATTGACGTTTTTTAATTGAAATTTCAATATTTTGTTTTTATATTACCAAATATTTCATATCGTTGTGAAAAACACCTGTTTTTAATAAAAATTTAACGTTCTAAAATTACGTTTTTCTTAAATTTTCACAATACGAATTTAGAACTCTTAAAAGTACGATTTTTCCTAAATTTCAACATTTGAAATTATTTGGTAAATCTTAAGAAAAACCGTAATTTTAGAAGTTAAAATTTTTTAAAAATCAGGTTTTCATTGAAATGCAATTTCAAAAAGCAGAAAAAAGTATTTATTAATAGTTTTAGGTGTCTTAAATTGACGTTTTTTAATGAAATTTCAATATTTGTTTTTATATACCAAAATATTTCATAAGTTGTGAAACCTGTTTTTTAACAAATCTTAAAACTTTCAATATTAATGTTTTTTATACCAAAATTTTTCACATTACAAATTTAGAACTCTTAAAAGTACGATTTTTCCTAAATTTCAACATTTGAAATTATTTGGTAAATCTTAAAATTGAATTTTTAACGGTATTTTCAGCATTTAAAAAAATAATGTGTTTCATTGAAATGCAATTTCAAAAAAAAGCAGAAAAAGCGAATTTATTAATCAGTTTAGTGTTTAAATTGACCGTTTTTTAATAATGAAATTTCAATATTTGTTTTTATATACCAAATTATTTTCATTAGTTGTGAAACCCTGTTTTTAATAAAAAAAATTAAACTTCTAAAATTAACCGGGTTTTTCCTTAAATTTTTCACACTTAACAAATTTTAAAGAACTCTTAAAGTACGAGTTTTTCACTAAATTTTCAACATTTGAATTATTTGGTAAATCTAAAATTGAGGTTTTTAACAGGTTAAATTTTCAAGCAATTTGAAAAAAAATAATGTTGTTTTCATTGAATGCAATTTCCAAAAAAGCAGAAAAGTGAATTTAAAATTTAAATAGTTTTTAGGTGGTCTTAAATTGACGTTTTTTTTAAATGGAATTTCCAATATTTGGTTTTTTATATCTCAAATATTATTCAATATAGTATGTGAAAACTGTTTTATAAAAGAATTATTAACGTTCTAGAATTACGCCTTTTTTTTTTTAAATTTTCACAATTTACAAAAATTTAGAACTCTTAAACAGTACGATTTTTCCTAAATTTCAACATTTGAAATATTTGGTAAATCTTAAAATTGAGTTTTTAACGGTATTTTTCAGCATTTGAAAAAATAAATGGTGTTTCATTGAAATTGCAATTTCAAAAAGCAGAAAAGTGTAGATTTTAATAATAGTTTTAGGTGTCTTAAAAATTGACGTTTTTTTAATGAAAATTTCAAATATTTGTTTTTATATACCAAATATTTCAATTAGTTGTAAACCTGTTTTAATAATAAAAAATTTTAACTTCTAAAAATTACGCTTTTTCTCTTAAATTTTACCATTACAAATTTAGAACTCCTTAAAAGTACGATTTTCCTAAATTTCAAGCATTTGAAAATTATTTGGTAATTCTTAAAATTGAGTTTTTAACGGGATTTTCAGCATTTGAAAAAATAATGTGTTTCATTGAAATGCAATTTCAAAAAGCAGAAAAGTGAATTTATTAATAGTTTTAGGTGTCTTAAATTGACGTTTTTTAATGAAATTTCAATATTTGTTTTTAGATACCAAATAATTTTCAATTAGTTGTGAAAACTTGTTTAAATAAAAAATTTAACTTTTAAAAAATTATACGTTTTTTCTAAAAATTTTAACATATGAACTTATTTGGTAATCTCTTAAAAGTTACGATTTTTTCCCTAAATTTCAAACATTTGAAATTATTTGGTAAATCTTCTTAAAATTGAATTTTTAAAGACAAAGTATTTTCAGCATTTGAAAAAATAATGTGTTTCATTGAATGCAATTTCAAAAAAGCAGAAAAAGGAATTTATTTATAGTTTTTTTAAGGTGTCTTAAATTGAACGTTTTTTTTAATGAAAAATTTCAATTATTTGTTTTAATTACCAAATATTTCATTAGTTTGCAAACCTGTTTAATAAAAAAATTTTACCTTCTAAAAATTACGTTTTTTTTTTTTTTTAAATTTTCAAAATAAAAAATTATAAAATTTTAAAAGTAAGATTATTTTTTCATAAATTTAAAAAATTTGAAATTATTTGGGTATTCTAATTGAGTTTTTAACGGTAATTTCAAGAAATGAAAAAATATAAATGTTTTCCAACAAATGCAATTTAAAAATCGCACACTATTAAACATTCTTAATAGTTAGTTTTAGGTGTTGTTAAATAGATCAATTTGCTTTGAAATGAAAAGTTTTAGAAAATATGTTTTTATATTTAATACCACTATTTCATTAGTTTGTGCAAAATGTGTTTTTAAAAATAAAAGTGGTAACCTTTGACGTCTAAAATTACGTTTTTTCTTAAAATTTTCACATTACAAATTATTTAGAACTCTTATATGTACGATTTTTCCTTTCATAAATTTCAACTTTTGAAATTATTTGGTAATCTTAAAAATTGAGTTTTTTAAAGCGGTATTTTAAGCATTTGAAAAAAAAATAATGGTGTTTCATTGAAATGCAATTTCAAAGCAGAAAAGACTAAATTTATTTTAAAATAGTTTTAGGTGTCTTAAAAATTGATAAATTGGGTTTTTTTATGAAATTTCATATTTGTTTTTATATATATACCAATTTTTTCATTAGTTGTGAAACCTGTTATTAAAGAAATTTTAAACTTCTAAAAAATTACGCTTTTTCCCTTTAAATTTTCAACATTACAAATTTAAAAACTCTTAAAAGTACGATTTTTCCGGTGTATTTTCAACATTTGAACTTATTTGGTAAATCTTAAAATTGAAGTTTTTACGGTATTTTCAGCATTGAAAAAAAATAATGTAATTTCAGATAAAAAAAAATGCAATTTCAAAAAAAGCAGAAAAGAGAAGAGATATTATTAATTGTTTTAGGTGTCTTAAAATTGACGTTTTTTTAATGAAATTTCAAATATTTGTTTTTTTATACCAAATATTTCATTAGTTGCTAAAAAAACCATTTTTAAATAAAAAAATTTAACTTCTTAAAATTAACGACTTTTTCTTAATTTTCACGATTAAACAAAATTTAGAAACTCTTAAAAGTACGATTTTTCCTAAAATTTTCAACATTGAAATTATTTGGTAAAATCTTAAAATTGAGTTTTTTAACGGTATTATCAGCATATGAAAAAATAATGTGTTCATTGGAATTGCAATTTCAAAAAAGCAAAGAAAAGTATAAATTCTTTATTATTAGTTTAGGTGTTCTTAAAAATTGGACGTTTTTTAAATGAAAATTTCAATAATTTGTTTTTAAATACACCAAATTAGTTGTGAAAACCTGTTTTAATAAAATTTAAACTTCTCTAAAAAATTCTTCATTTTTCTTAATTTTCCACCAATTTAACAAATTTAAGAAACTCTTTAAAAAGGTAACGATTTTTCCTAATTTCAAACAACCATTTTGAAAATTATTTTGGTAAATCTTAAAATTGAGTTTTTAACGGTAATTTTAGCCAAAGTTTGAAAAAATAATGTGTTCATTGAATGCAATTTCAAAAAGCAGGATAAAAATAATAAAATTCTTATTATTAGTTTTAGGGTGTCTTAAATTGACGTTTTTTAAAATGAAATTTTCAATATTTGTTTTTTTAAACCAAATATTTCTTTAATTGTGAAAACCTGTTTTAAAAAAATAAAAAAATTTTAAAACTTCTAAAATTTTTCCCAAAACTTTTTTCTTAAAAATTTTCACATTACAAAATTTAGAAACTCTAAAAAGTAGATTTTTCCCTAAATATTTTTAAACATTTGAAATTATTTGGTAAATCTTAAAATTGGAGTTTTTAACGGTATTTCTCAGCATTTTTGGAAAAAAAAATAATGTGTTTTTCATTGAAATGCAAAATTTCAAAAGCAGAAAAGTGATTTTCTTAAATAGTTTTTAGGTGTCTTAAATAATTGACGTTTTTTTTTAATGAAATTTTCAATATTTTGTAGTTTATATAAACCAAATATTTCATTAGGTTGTAAAAACCTGTTTTAATAAAAAATTTAAAAAACTTTTAAAAATTACGTTTTTTTTCTTAAATTTTCAACAAATTATACAAAATTAGAACTCTTAAAAGTACGATTTTTTCCTAAATTTTCAAACATTTTGAATTTTTGGTAAATCTTAAAAATTGGGTTTTTAAAGAATTGATTTTTCAGACATTTTTTGAAAAAAATAATGTGTTCATTGAAATGCAATTTCAAATAACAGAAAAGCGAATTTATATTCAGTTTTTTGGTGGTTTAAAATTGGGACGTTTTTTTAAATGAAATTTCAATATTTGTTTTTTTTTATATAACCAAATATTTTCATTAGTTGTGAAAACCTGTTTTAAAATAAAAATTTTTAACTTTTAAAATTATTTTTTTTTCTTTAAAATTTTCACCATTAACAAATTTAGAACTCTTTTAAAAGTATACGATTTTTCCTAAATTTTCAACATTTGAAATTATTTGTAAATCCTAAAATTGAGTTTTTAACAGGTATTTTCAAGCATTTGAAAAATATAATGTGTTTCATTATTGAAAAAATTCAATTTCAAAAAAATAGAGAAAAGTGAATTTTATTAATAGTTTTAGGTGGTGTTAAAATTGACGTTTTTTAATGAAATTTCAAAATATTTGTTTTTAAATATACAAAATATTTCTTAAGTTGTGAAAACCAAATGTTTTAAAATAAAAAATTTTAACTCTAAATTCGTTTTGTTTCTGTTAAATTTCGACATTAACAAATTTTTAGAAACTCTTAATAAGTACGATTTTTCTCTAAATTTCAAAACATTTGAAATTATTTGGTAAAATCTTTAAAAAATTGAGTTTTTAACGGTATTTTAAGCAATTTGAAAAAATAATGTGTTTCCCATTGAAAATGCAATTTCAAAAAAGCAGAAAAAGGGAATTTATTAATTAATAGTTTTAGTGTGTCTTAAATTGACCGTTTTTTTAATGAAATTTCAATATTTGTTTTTAAATATACCAATGTTTTTTCGATTAGTTGTGAAAACCTGTTTAATAAAAAAATTTTAACTACTAAAAAAAATTAACGTTTTCTTAAATTTCAACATTACAAAATTTAGAACTCTTAAAGTTACGATTTTTCCTAAAATTTCAAAATTTGAAATTATTTGGTTAAATCTAAAATTGAAGTTTTTTAAAAAAATTTCAAAAACAGGTATTGTTTCAAGCATTTGAAAAAAAATAATGTTTTTCAATTGAAATGCAATTTCAAAAGCAGAAAAGTGAATTTATTAATTGTTTTAGGTGTGTTAAAACTTAAATTGGTTTTTTTTAATGAAATTTCAATATTTGTTTTTAATATACCAAATATTTCATTAGTTGTGAAAAACCTGTTTTAAAATAAAAAAATTAACTTTCTAAAAATCTTCAATATACGAACAAAAAAAATTATTTTAAAATTTGTCACAGGGAAAATATAACATTTATTAAAACATTTTTCCTAAATTTTCAACAATTTGAAATAATTTTGGTTAATCTTAAAAAATTGAGGTTTTTTAACAGGGTATTTCAGCATTTTTGAAAAAAATAATGTGTTTTCATTTGGAATGCAATTTCAAAATAAGCAGAAAGTAATAAATTCTTTATTAATAGTTTTTTAGGTGTCTTAAATTGACGGTTTTTTTAATGAAATTTTAATATTTTTTTTATATACCACATATTTCATTAGTTGTGAAAAACCTGTTTTTAAAATAAAAAATTGTTTTTATAACTTCTCTAAAATTACGCTTTTCTTAAATTTTCACATTACAAATTTAGAAACTCTTAAAAAGTACGATTTTTCGCTAAAATTTTAAACATTTGAAATTATTTGGATAATCTTAAAATTGAGTTTTTTAAAGGTTTTCAGCATAATTAAAAAAAATAATTATGTTCAATTTGTAATAAAAGTTTCAAAAAGCCGAAAAGTGAATTTATTATAGTTTTTAGGTGTCTTAATTGACCTTTTTTTTAAAATGAAAATTTTCAAATATTTGTTTTTAATATACACCATATTTCATAATTAGTTGTGAACCTGTTTTATAAAAAAATTTTAACCCATTCTAAAATTAACGACACTAAAGGAAAATTTTCACAAATTACAAAAAAGTTAGAACTCTTAAAATAACGATTTTTCCTAAAATTTCAAATGTTGAAATTATTTGGTAAAATCTTAAAAATTGAGCTTTTTTTTTAAACGGTCTTTTTCTTTCAGCAATTTGAAAAAAATAATGTGTTTCATTGAAAAATGCAATTTCAAAAAAGCAGAAAAAAGTGAATTTTATTATAGTTTTAGGTGTCTAAATTGACGTTTTTTTTTTAATGAAAATTTTTCAATATTTTTTTTATAAATATCATGAAATATTTTTCTTAAGTTGAAAAAGGCTGTTTTAAATAAAAAAAAATTATAACATTTTAAAATAAGGCTTTTCACTAAACTTTCGGGATTACAAAACTTAAAACTCTCTAAGAGTACGATTTTTCGCTAAAATTTCAACATTTGAAAATATATTTGGTAAAATCTTAAAATTGAGTTTTTAACGGTATTTTTTTCAATACATTTTGAAAAATAATGTGTTTCATTGAAAAATGCTATTTCAAAAAAGCAGAAAAGTTTGAATTTTATATTAAAATAGTTTTTTGGTGTCTTAAATTGACGTTTTTTAATAAAAATTTCAAAATAATTTTGTTTTTAATAACCAAATATTTCATTAGTTTGTGAAAACCTGTTGCGAAATTTAAAAATTTTCAACCAAGCTGGCTTTTTTTTAACGCTTTTTTTTTTTTTTTTTTTTTTTTTTATTTTATTTTTTTTCTTAAATTTTTAACATTTACAAATTTAGACTCTTAAAAATACGATTTTTCCTAAAATTTCAACATCAACTTCAACATTTGAAATTATTTGGTAATTCTTAAATTGAGTTTTTATACGGGATTTTCAAGCCTTTGAAAAAAAATAATGTGTTTTCATTGAATGCAATTTCAAAAAGCAGAAGCAAATTTATTTAATAGTTTTTAGGTGTCTTAAATTGACGTGTTTTTAAAATGAAATTTCAAATTTGTTTTTTATATACAAAATGTTTCAATTAGTTGTAAAAACCTGTTTTAAATAAAAATTTAAAAACATTTTTAAAATTACGTTTTTTTTTCCTAAAAATTTTCACATTACAAATTTAGAACTCTAAAAAAGTACGATTTTTCCCCGAAAGTTTCAAACATTTGAAAATTTATTTGGTAAATCTTAAAATTGAAGTTTTTAACGGTATTTTTCAGCATTTGAAAAAATAACTGTTGTTTCATTAAATGCAATTTCAAAAAAGCAGAAAAGTGAAATTTATTAATAGTTTTTAGGTGTCTTAAATTGACGTTTTTTTTAATGAAATTTCCAATATTTGTTATTATATAACCAAATTTTCATTAGTTGTGAAAACCTGTTTTTAAAATAAAAAAATTTAAAACTTCTAAAAATTACGCTTTTTTAAATTTTCAAATTACAAAATTTAAGAATTCTTAAAAAGTACGGGATTTTTCCCCATAAAATTTCACAAACATTTGAAGTTATTTGTAAATCTTAAAAATTGAGTTTTTTACAGGTTTTTCAGCATTT
>JABUQX010080436.1:2500-10000 GCA_015478945.1 Trachelipus rathkii
CGATTCTACAAGATTTGATTTGTTTTTCTTATTATATTTTGTCCATTAAATTGCTAGGACATCGGTAGAACCACCGTCTGCAGAGGATGGTTAGATCTGGATCTTTTACTGTCATTTTTAGTCTCCAACTATCTTCTTTGTAAAAGCTAAAAAATTAAAAATTTCACTAACGTTTAACGTTGTTTAATAAGCTGATGCAAAGTAAGCCTTTTTTAATTTTTTTAAATGGAACACTGTAAAATTTGCAAAATACATATTGTGATTAAAAACTTTGGTTTTAGTTCTGAAAGAATGATATTCGATTAAAAATTACCAATGATTATTGAGTTATTACAGAAAAAATATTTTTATATCAATCGCAAAAACCTATTTGAAAACAGTTGTGAAGGTGCCTCGCACAAAGAGTGACAAATTAGTTCTAATCAAAAAGCCGCAAAAAATGCATCTTTCGGCTTCAGTGAACGAAAAAGTTCGTAAAATTTGATTTAAATATTTTTTTTATTTTCAATTTTAGTTTCGCTAGTTACCAATCATTGTAAGTGAAAATAAATAATTCATCATTGTTCTATAAGATAATATTAATAGAATAGTGTAAAATTTTTCAAAATCAGAAGTCATTTAAAATATATTAAAGTGATTGATGACTACAAGGTAATCAATCACTTTTATAAATTCTAAATTTCTATGATGAATGTGACTACTGATTATAATTAAGCTCGGCGGAAATTTTATTTTGTCTATTCATAAATTCATTTAAATATATATATATATATATATATATATATATATATATATATATATATATATATATATATATATATATATATATATATATATATATATATATATATATTATATTTATATATATAATATATATATATATATATATATATATATTATTATTATATATATATATATATATATATATATATATATATATATATATATATATATTTTTATATATATATATATATATATATATATATATATATATATATATATATATATATATATATATATATATATATATATATAGCAGTGGCGGCTCGTGGTTAAAATTCTTAAGTAATCAAATCAATATATATATATATATATATATATATATATATATATATATATATATATATATATATTATTATTATTATTATTATATATATATATATATAAATATATATATATATATATATATATATATAAATATATATATTATTATATATATATATATATATTATATATATATATATATATATATATATATATATATATATATATATATATATATATATATATATATATATATATATATATTTTTTATATATATATATATATATATATATGAAAATTCATATTTTTTGTACTTACATTTATTTATAATGAAGAACAATTTTTCTTGCAGCTAATCTCGTTATTATTTTTTCATGCCATGATGAGTCACTTGATAGCTTCGTCAAAAGCTCTTTTTCTATTGAAAGTAAAGACAAGAATGACAGGCGTTCCTGTCCTATGATACTTCGTGAGTAGCTTTTAATGCCATTTAAGCATGAAAAACTTCTTTTTACTGAGGCTGTAGTTGCTGGAATGGTACCAATGAGACTAAAAAATCTAAAAGTTTGTGGTAGTGAGTCATTTTCCGCAATATTTTTCAAAATAGATTCTACATCTTTATCACAAAAAAGTTTGCTGTTTTCTTCAGCATAGGCTATATCTAACTCGTTTCGAAGAATATTTTGATTAAAATAGTCTCCGTAAGTGACATCAACGACTTCAAGAGAGCATGCCATGTCACAGGAATACACAATCTCCTCAAAAAACTTCTCGATACTCAAATCGTTTCGATCAGAAACAGACGGGAGGATCTTGGAGTCCCTCTCTATCAAAACTATCAACCCATCTCTCAATAATAATAATAATAGTTCAGTAAAGCTTTTTATTCCATGATATTGTTGGTGCAGCTTCAAAACCTTTATTAGTTTAACTTTTATTGCATTATTATTATTATTATTATTATTATTATTATTATTATTATTATTATTATTATTATTATTATTATTATTATTATTATTATTATTATTATTATTATTATTATTATTATTATTATTATTATTATTAATATCATTATTATTATTATTATTATTATTATTATTATTTTATTATTATTATTATTATTATTATTATTATTATTATTATTATTATTATTATTATTATTATTATTATTATTATTATTATTATTATTATTTGTAAAAAAAAATTCTAGTCATTTAATTTTTCCATTATATAGTCCCGTTCATTTGATGTTAAATAATACTCATTCTCAGCTTTCTGTTTTTAATTTTTTAGGAGATTTGTTCGATATGGAGGTGCTAAAACTTTTGTTAATGTATCACGAATGTTTTAAGTATTTTATTGTGAATATGCAATGTTTTTTATTACACTGAAGATGGATAGACCTTTATCCGAAACGTCAGATTAAATAAATTAAAAAAAAATGTGGAAAATTATAGTTGCTGTTTGCGTTTTTAAACTTTTATCCTTTATATATATATATATATATATATATATATATATATATATATATTTTATATATATATATATATATATATATATAAAAAAATATATTTAAAATTATATATATATATATATATATATATATATATATATATATATATATATATATATATATATATATATATATATATATATATTAAGGTGCCACTTTTTTGTACATGAAATATTTTTTCAGATTTTTAGATGTGAACATAACTAAATTCGTTCCATTGTTAGTTTTAAATTTATTTACAATATTTTACTTAAATTGGAATCAGATTAACTCGCGGAGACTTGAGCTTAAAGTTTTAGATTTTATATAAAATTTGGTTAGATTAAAAGTTCGGCTATTATTATTATTATTATTATTATTATTATTATTATTATTATTATTATTATTATTATTATTATTATTATTATTATTATTATTATTATTATTATTAATTCATGCTCAACGAGACTCCAATATGTGCGCAGTAGGTGTGATCCACTCGCATGACTCATGACTCATGACCTATGATGACTCATGACTCATGACTAGCTCTTATTAACCTCATTCTTGGTTCCACCAACTGTATTTAAATTCAGGGTCACATTTCAAGTAAATCTTAACTCTCAAATATTAAAGCAGTGCATCTTTCGCATTCGTTAATGAAGGTTAGTATATTATGGGGTACTTAAATCTTATGAAGTTTTGTTATATATTGTTGGGTACTTAAATCTTATGAAGTTTAGTTATATATTGTGGGGTACTTAAATATTATGAAGTTTAGTATCTCTGTGGATAGTGGAAACTTTTAAAAAATTATTAGGAGTATCAATATACATTAAGGGTTACGTTTTAGATTAAAAATATACTACTTGTGTTAATGTCTTTCAAATTTTTTCTTATGCAGGTTTTTGAGTTTGCTGTATATTTAATGAATTTATTTCAAAATAATGTCAGTTTGTAGAGAAGGTTACCTAATAGGTCCTTTAAAACATCAAATTACTATCAGTAACTTCCCATTACTTAGAAACATTTTGAGTATTTTTTTTCATAATATGAGACTCCGTAGTCTCGATGTTTCAGAAGGTTGCATTACGGTTACAGAAAAACTACTTTTATACTGAAAAAAAACATGAATATCAACACAAAGTCCTAATAAAGTTCCTGAAAAGATTGGAAAACTTTTCGATTTGCGGAAAACTGTTGTAAAAAATAAAAACAAAGCTAGCGAAATATTTAAAAAGGAAAGGAAACTTTATTGAATCACTGGACGAGCTGTTTGATGTAGCAGCTAAAAATGCCTTAATTGGAAAAATAAAAATTAAGATAAACAATTCTTTTTGAAACAAATTGAAACAAAGAGAACATGACCATTCAGGATGTATGATTGAAGTAGACAGAACTTTAGCTGTCAAGGAAAGAAGAAATTAAAACTGTCACGAAAAGAATAAAGAAAGAGAAGAGCGAATTAAGGAGCTCCAAATACATTTGAAACAATGGAACTAAATAGCAAGTAATTTTGATGTATTACAATAGCATTTGTTAAATGAAAATTATTACAAAATTGCGTCATTTAGGATTTTTGTTTTACAGTAAGTGTTGATGAATGTCAATGAAATCGGAGTTGAGACTTCAGAAATAGATTACAATGTAAATAGTGACATTTCTGTATTTCCAAATAGTTCAAAGATTAAACGAGCACGATAATAAAATAGTTACATTAGTTACATTAGTTAAATTAGCAGCAGCTCTCGACAAATATCAATCAAATAAGTGAAAGGAAGGCAGTTCGTCTACTGAACGCGTGTGTAATAGTGATGCAGGTAACATCCGCATCCGCACATTATTAAAGATCCGCATCCGCATCCGCATCCGCATCCGAGCTTTGCCCTGCGGATGTTGCGTGGATATTTATTGTTGAGATTTGATAAAGAATTTTATAATAAAAATACTTAAGATGAATTTGAACGCAAACTTCAAATGAGAGACATGGGACTCGACTTAACTGTGTAATGATGACTCATGATTTCACAGCATGAAGTTCATAATGATTTGAGTCAGCAGAGTCATATGAGATTAGGGATGCCAAAAAAAAACTCAGCGCCTCTACAGTTTCTGTCTCCGATGTAATACCTTTAATCTCAACGCTAAGGAAGCATTTTGAACCATCTTCAAATTAAAATGATGACGGTTTAAAAATAATGAAAGATGTAATAAAACTAGAGCTAGAAAAACGCTTTGATTCTGTTGAAATTAATGACCTTCATACTATTGCAACTTAGATACCCGTTATTAAGGCAAGTTTATTTGTAACACAATATTAGAACAAGTTAAATCGTCCACTTTGTGTTGCAGTAAAACTTCAATCCGAACAGTCTATTAATTCGACACCCATTAAAAAGAAAAAAACGAAATCTACAGAACCAACACCTCCTGAAGTAAATCAATAACAGATTCACTGGAAGAATTTCTACAGTCCAGTAGTGATAAAGAAACACACGCATTACCAAAAGATGTAATGCAAATGACTGAAAACTATCACCAAGAAAAACTAATAGATATGCAAATGATGATCCTATCAGTTGGTGGAAGTTAAGCAAAATGTTTACCCACGCTTAAGTAAGCTTGCAAGGAAATACTTGGCCTGTCCTCCAACTAGAGTTACAAGTGAGAAAGTATTTAGCTTTGCTGGGCTAATATCTGATAAAAAGAGAAACAGATCTCTCAGCAAGAAAAGGCAGAAAAATGGATGTTTCTCAAGCACAACCTTCCTATATTTGAATTTCAATCTAGTTGCAAAAAAATATATAATCCATTGTAAAATCTCTTTCATTAAGGTCGGAGGTTGGGGAAAGAGGTAGGTGGGGTTCATTTGAGTTGGGTCCCCGTCCTGCACCCTGGTAACAATTATATTAACAATAGACGAATATTCACTTTATTTATACCAGCGTAGAGGGATAAATGAAGGGTGTGTGATTGGTGGCGTCTTGATCAGATGGATGTCAATATTTTCCAATTGCTTATAGTGATGGAGCTTGGTGCATTTAGAACGATTAGAGTTTCATGTTGATATGTTGTGGAATCGGTGGTGGTGGGAGATATTCTCTTATTGGGTGGTTAAAAATAGCATTACTAGTTATGTCATGATAGATTAGGTGCATTTTGTATAGACCCCATGCTGGCCAGAGTCAAGTATTATTTGAAGCGTGACGCGGAATATTGTGTAGAAAGAAATTGGGTGATGTATCTGCATCCACAGTAAAGAAAAGGTAAATAGTTCCATATGGGTGATTTTAATTTTCCGGGCATACATTGGGATTCTTGTCAATATGGACCATAGTAGTTCTGCATTCATATATTGTATACTAGATAACTTTTTGAGGCAGATGGTCCATACGAACCCACAAGACACGATGCACTATTAGACAATTTAACTAAACGATGAAAGATCGGTTGATGAGGTTAACGTTGAGGAGAGTTTCAGGACTTAGTGACATAATTTAGATTAATATATTAAATATGAATGTGATATCTGGGCCCAAATTGCCAGTTAATAAGGAAAAGATCTAGATTTTCCGAAATGGCGATTTTACCAAATTTCGAGACATGCTTACTTAGTACAAGCTGACTGGGATAAAGAGTTTAAAGACCGAAACTTTATATCATGTGGGAACATTTTTAAGCAAATTTTAATGATATATTCAGTCATTATGTTTTAAAGATAAACCCATTAGGGTGGCAAAGAGAAAACCTGTTTGGTGGAATAGAGAGAGATAAGAGTAAGAAAATTAATGAAAAAGCCGTTAGATGTTTTAAAGTTTTCAAGGGTAGTATAGGGAATATGATTTTAGAAAATTAATTGGAAAAATAGATAAACTTAACCAGCTTATAAGAAAGGCAAAGAGAGAGGCAGAAATTAATTTAGCAAGGAATAGTAATAGGGACCTGAAGAAGTTTTCTAGATTTTATAAATTTAAAAGTAAGAATAGGACAGTTGGTCCTATTAAAATTGATGAAAATTAGTGAGTTCAGATAAGGAGTTGTTCAACATTTTCAATGCTTATTTGGCTTCAGTGTTTACTGAGGAAGATTAGGTAATGGTTGGGTGCCAATTAATATTGTATGGTTGTTACAGCTAGACTTACAGAATTTGAAATTTTGACGTAAAGATATTAAACGTAAAGCTGCAGGCCCTGATGGTCTATATGGTAGAATTCTGAAAAGAGGTAGTACCCAGCAATTGCTAAAGGAACTGTATTTGATTTTTTAAGCGATCTATAATTGGTGAGGTACCAGATAATCTGGAAAACAGCATAATGTTGTGCCCTATTTTTATAAGAAAGGTATAAGGAAGATTTGGGAAATTATAGGGCAGGTTAGCTTAACATCTCAGGTTGTAAAGGTTCTGGAAAAGGCTACTAAAAGGTCATATAAAGATATTTAGAAGATAAAAAGGTTATTGTATGACTCGCAGCACGGTTTCAGAAAGGGTAGGTCATGTCAGACAAACCTTTAGAATTTATGGAATACATTAGTGACTGCATTGACCGAGGAGATCCAGTTGATATTGTATTTTAGACTTTCGCAAAGCTTTTGATAAGGTTCCCAACATAAGGCTGATGAAGAAGCTATTGCAATGTGGTATAGTAAAGTGGTTACATGGTTGGATTTTAAAGAGTGGTTGCGGCTATAGAAAAACAGTGTGTACAACTAAATGGCAAAATCATCATGGGAAATAGTGAGGAGTGGTGTCCCAACAGGATTCAGTGCTGGGGCCACTATTGGTCCTCATATATATAAATGAAATGATTTAGACCAGGGTCTTAAATTGCAAGGTTTCTAAGTTTGCAGACGATACCAAAGTGGCCAACACAGTTAGGAATAGTGAATAATGGATAAGATTCAAAAAGATCTTGATAAACTCCTTAAGTGGGCAGATAAAAGTGGCAAATGAATTTGAATAGTAA
>JABUQX010080436.1:15000-16185 GCA_015478945.1 Trachelipus rathkii
ACTGGAGGATCATCTGAGAAGATGTCACCTTCATAAAACAGATAAAGATTTGAAATACTTTCAAACAATTAAAGATAAAATTCAGAAGAGACCCACGGTGGACAGAATGTTTGCTTCGACGTCACAAAGAGACGATGATGGTTTGCGGGCGTCTTACAATATCTCACTACTTTAGCAATATCCGGGAAACCACATACTATCGGAGAAAAGGGAATTTTGCCAGCCATTGAAGAGTTTTAAAAACTATTTTACACAAACCTGCATCTGATATCATTAAAAGAATTTCTTTAAGCAACAACACAGTTGAAAGACGTATTGATGAAATGAGTTATGATATTGAGAGATTCTTGTGTAATGATTTGCAAACGACCCATTTCTCTATACAGCTGGACGAGTCAACTTTACCTGGTAATGAAGCATTATTATTGGCATATGTTCGTTTCATTATGGATCAAGAAATCTATGAAGAACTGCTCTTCGCGAGAACTTTGACAACCGACACTAAAGGCGAATTAATATTTGATGTTTTGAAGGATTACTTCATAGAAAAAACAATCCACTTATAAAATGTAATATCAGTAACTACAGATGGAGCACCTGCCATGTTTGGGCGCTATTGTGGATTTAAAAGCTATTTAAAACAAAATGTACCCGGGGTGTTAGCAATACACTGCGTTATCCATCGACAACATTTAATTGCTAAAAATCTGAATGTTAGATTGCATGAATCTCTTCAATTAGTCATTCATGCAGTAAACCGAATTCGAAACAACGCGTTGAATACGAGGTTATTTGCGAAGTTGTGTGAAGAAAATGACGAGAACTTTCATCAATTACTTCTTCACACTGAAGTACGCTGGGTGTCAAAAAGCTTATGTTTGACAAGATTTTTTGCACTTTTTGAGACTATTTTAGAGTTTCTGGATGCTAAAGATCCAATTTTGAAAGAAAATTCTAATTCAGTTTGGAACCAGAACATGTCTATTTAACATTTGTATACTAAATTAATTAGGTTCAACTTGCAGTTTACAAGGTGACAGCAAGTCTAAATTTGAATTAAACAGTTCCATTTCATTTCAGCGTTTCTTCCAGAAATTAAGATATGAAGCAAAACAATTGGAAACGGCGAGAATTTTCCCAATTTGTCCACAGATAAAGCTGTCAGGAAGACGACGTTTCAACCTA
>JABUQX010080437.1:0-12500 GCA_015478945.1 Trachelipus rathkii
TTCAAATTTCATGATTAATTTATTCTCTATTAATTTATTTTTATATTTTATCTCGATGCTTTATAATATAATTAGGTCTGTCATTCAACTAGTTATTATAAAATGTAACTTCAGTTATTTTATTAGTAGCCTAATAATTAGCTTTATTATGGAATATAAGTTAGTCTACTAGTCTCTAAATTACTGGAATTTCTGCTCCCGCTCTCATATTAAGTTAACTATAATACTTATATATATTATATAATAATATTTATTAATATCTAATATATATTATTAATATATATAATTATTTATTATAATATATATAAATAAATATAATATTATATATCCTATTACATATATATCTTATATATAATTATAATATTATAATATATATTAAATATTATATTATATATAATATATCTTATTTTAATTCTACTTATGTAATCTATGTATCGCTTTAGTTTGTTTGTTTTTTTTTAAATTATTTAAATATTAATTATACTATTAGTAAATATATTACTTATATATCATAAAATATTATATTTTCTAATATCTATATTATATTATTATATATATATTCTCATAGTAGTATAGGTATAGGTATGAGGCTCGTGTTAATCACATTTATTTAGGTGGTTTTTTGCATATCTGACTCAATTTTCAACATCACCATTTATTATACATTATTATATATAATAATCTTATAATATATAAATAGTTAAATATTTATACCTTCACCCACGGGTAGGGGGTAAGGGTTAATGGGGTCAGATCAAGTCATAGACATAGGGCTAGAAGAGTGTAAGAGAGGATGAGGATGAGTAATAGATGTGTTTGTATAGAGTGGTGATTTTTGAACAAAAAAAATATTAGCCAATTTAAAATTTTAACATGTTATTAATCTGCTTGTATATAATAGTTAATTATATACATAGTTTAGTGTAAACGGATGAGTTTTACAACCATCCAACATACCATTAGCTATATATATATACTATGTTATATATTAATTAATATATGGCAGGTAATATTTTTATGATTCGATTTAATACGACTCTATCACTGATATATATATATTCATATATATTATTTTATATATTTATATATTCACCTTATTCACATATTGATTATATTATTTTTATTATATTTTGGGGGGGTATTTTGTTCTAGTTAATTGAGAGACTGGATGGAAACAATATTAAACAAAAGTATAGGCGCCGATGATTACATCTAAAGAATTCTATATTAATTCTATTCAAAAATTTGCATACACCGTTTGATAACATAAGTCTATGAATAAGGTTTGGAATCTGAAACTTATCATATTTATATATTTTAATATGTTATAATTTAAATAATATTGCAGTTATATACTTATATAATAATATTAAAAAAAAAAGAATTAGGAAAAAAAATAAAATTGTTCAAACAATATTTTTATGTAAACCTAAATTTATGATCTGTCTTATTATACAGCTTACCTTCTTAATGACTTTATAGTACTCTTATAGATTTAATTTATTTTTTTTTTAATTTATTTTGTTTTTTTTTTTATTTATTATATTTATATTAATATAAATGAATGTTAATTTAATATAGACAATCATGGCTTATCTTATAATACATTTGATAATCAGAACATTAAAATTCGTACTTATATTATTTATATAGTAAGGATTAGTTATAATGTTCCGCTCTCCTCTCCTTGTAATTTATGATGTCCAGCATACTGAAACATTAGTTTATATACTCTCCACCCACACTACTCACTCATCATCTGCAAATATAAAACAATGACATGTGGCTTTGATCTGACTGACGGTGCCGAAGAGAGAGAGGCCTTTTGTCAATACTTTAAAATTGGTCGATGTAGGATACGATATGGTATTTTAAGGAAGAAAAAACCTCGCCTTCACTACCTCTTGACCTCTTGTGGATTGTATGTGTAATGGAATAATTTCAAGCACACTGGTATGGTTTAAGGATATTCTTATATATTACAATTCTTAAATATACTTAAATGTGTTATTTCATTTAATTAATAAATTTTCTTGTTATATTATATGGTATAATATTATATTATAATATAAATTATAACCTTTATTTTTTATTCCTTTATAAGTAAATAATCACATGGCTATAATTTTTAATCAGATTATTTATTATGTTTTTTGATATTATTATATATAATCTTTAATATAATTTTACCTATTATTAGATTAAATTCTCTAGTATTCTCACTCCTAACATTCTTTACTTGTATAAATATGATCTCTATACCTAGTTTATTATCTATATTATAGTATTTATTTTGGAATTTAAGTTAACGTTTATAAGTATAGGACCGGGAGGAGAGTAAATTTATGTATCGATTTGCTTATATATATATTTATATAATATAATTATGATATTTATTATAATATAATATAATAGTATTATATACTAAAATATTATAGTATATATAACTATTATATATATTTATATATATATATATTATATATATTATATATAATATATATTATATATAGTATAATATCTAGTATTGATTTAAAACAAGAAAATATGATAGTTAGTAGAGAGGAGAGATGAGAGAGAGAGAGAGAAGAGAAAACGCCACGAGAGAGAGAGAGAGAGGGGGGAAAAAAAGGAAAGGAAAAAAAAAAAGGGACGAGAGACAGCCGGAGAGTGCGGGGGGGAGAGAGAGAATTATAAAGTAAATGAAAAAGCAAAGACGCACTCCTGGACAAAAGCCGGCCGAAAACCAAATATACATATGGTTCGTGATCGCTGAGAACGCTTTAATCAGATTTCTTCTCTTATTTTTGGACAAATGGGAGTCCCAATTTTCCGAATTGTTTCGTATTCACATTAGTGAATTTTTCTGTATTGAAAAGAAGGCGGGGTTGATTCTACGGTATGGGGGGGGCCCCCCCCCAAGCCGCCCACCCCCCGGGGGCCGTAGGGCAGAAAAAATATAAATAAGTTGTAGGTAGTACAACAGCGTACAAAACGAAAAACAATCTTGATTTTTAGGACAAACCATTTTTTCTTCCCCCCCTCCCAATATGTTATATTTTCGGGAAAAAATGTTATAGGGTTGTTGTACAAGTGTCCCTGCAATTATAAATAACTTGGAATTGAAATTACTTATCGGTCGACGTTTTGATGAGCTCTTTTTTTTCATTAATTACTCAATAATTACAGTATTTATTAGAAGAATTGAAAACCAAAAAAATTAACAAAAAAAAAAATAAAAGATAACACAAAATCGCCAATTTAATTTTTTTTTAATAATTGCCCTCCACATTCCTAACCACGGACTCCACACCAAAAAATCTAAAGAATCGCAAAGTCATAATAAAATATTGGCACACATAACTGGGACCAGTTGCTAGTAAATAGGCTGGTGTGCGCAAGCCTGCAACCCACGGCCCAAAACGAGCCGCCCCCTGAATATATATATATATTAATTATATTATATAGTATATAATATATCTATAATAATATCTTTAATATTATATAATTATATATATATATAAATAGTATATATACTCTCACCCCTACTCCTACTATTAAACAACCAAAAAATGTCACTGCTCCACCTCATCCGACTCATTTATGTTCCATATTGTAATTTCTTCTTCAAATTTTCCTGCTGGAATCGGTTTCACTTATTCAAAAAATGTATTCAGATTTTTATGTAGCTTAAAAGCAAACCCGAGTTTTCTTATAGATAAGACAGCACCTCCTCTTTTTAGATACAGGTTGTCAGCTATTCGGCGGGCTTGACCATATGGTATAGATATAGTAATATTATTAGTATTTATTATATAGACCTAATACTATATATGTATATATCATAATATACTCTCATAATACTATATATAATAACTAACTAAAGCAATCACTTCCATTTTTCCTTTCTATTCTCTTCGCTGACCTCCAACACGCTTATACCCCGGTTCCATGGATGCGCCCCAGTAAATTGCTTTCTTTGTTTTAACTTTTTTTTTCATATATAGTCTAAGAACACCTAGAATATCAATTGGAGATGTGAACAGAGAGATACAAATATATAACTATTAAAAATTAAGTGATAAAAGTAATGCCAAAACGTTGATTCACTCAGCACCACACTCGCACGACACACCGCCCCAAACGTGCTTTTTTAGTGCCTACCACGCACACGATGAACAAAATTCAAAGGTAGGGTAAAAAATAATGGTTTGAGTTAACAATACAGCGACTCCTCAAAAGACACATTGCGCTTCTTTGTTTCCTTTCCTCATATATAAGATTATCTTGTGTATACACACAAAAACTTACCATAAAACTAAAACGGTAAGTGGCTAGTTAAAACCGACCTAAATCTATATGGATCATCGATGCAGTAAAACGCGAAAAGCCTCAACCGTCTAGGTGATGGCGACAGTGGTGCAACAAATCAGCAATTTCCAATCTAACCTCTATAATCAACACTTTGCCGTAAATCTATTCTGCTATTTTAAAGAACGTTTCTGCAACACTGAAGATTCCCGACACGTCGTTTTTCCTCGTTGCCTCGCCAAAACGTACGATTTCTAAAAAATTACGTACATGTAATTAAATAATTTACCCATTTGGTTTTTTTCTTTATTTTTTTTTTTTTTAAAAAAATTTTATCCTGCTCATTCACATTAAAATTTTTAAAGTTTGTATGTCAATTTATATACCTAGTGATAGTATATGATACCCCTACTTAAAAATTACATGGTTTATCTGCCCCCCCCCCCCAAATTAATCGACCCAATAAGGGATAAATTATATATATATACTAGTTATATATATATTCATTATATACTATAATATATTATATATGATCTATGGATATATAGCTATATAGTATTATATTATATAATAATATACTATATAATACTTCATAACTTAATAAACCATATCATACTATATATATATATATACCTAGTATAAAATTATATATTATTATATATTCAGTCTATATACACTATCTTTATTAATATATAATATTATATATATAAATATATATATATAAAAAAAAATTTATATTTTTTAACGAAGAAGTAAAAAAAAATTGAAAATTACATTTCCATGAACCTAAATTAAGGAAAAAATATCTTATTTAGCAAAAATAAAACTGAAACAAAAAAATTTAATAAATAATTAAATTATTTACATTTTTAATTTTAACAAAATTTAAACATGAATAATAAAAAAATATATATATATACTATATATATATATTATTATATATATATATTATATATAATAACACTTTTATAATATATACCTATATCATAAATATACCTCACATCAAAAATGATCGTATTAGCCAATTTAAACAATGGTTAATTAAAAATATGGAAGAGAATATTTTTTTTTTGATTTTTTATTTGTTTTTAATTAAATATGAACGATTGATATAAATATGACCTTCAACCAACCGATTTCGCGTAATTAAAAATGCGTAGCCTAACAAAAAAAAGTATTTATAATAATAATAATACATATTAAAATGAATATGATAACCTTTATTGTGAATTAATCATTATTCTAGTAAATGGAAATGTCGATTCAAAAAGGAAAATTAGGGCTATTTGTTTACCTAAAATACACACAGATCACGTAAAAAAAAAAAAAAGTTGAAAATATAAACAATAAATAATATATAAAGATATAATGAAATTAAGCTTTGAATGAAAATGAAATAATCAATATATTGTCTAGGAAACAAAAATTTTTTTTTAAAAAAAAAAAAATGCTTAAAACCCTGGTATTGAAAATTTCAATTTTTAATTTTTTTTTTAATATTATTTTTTTTTTAACAAAAACCCATCTAAAAATGAAGTTCATTCCCATGCCAAAATATTAAACAATAAACATGTTTTCTAATTTCTCCTGATAAATGAACAATATACTCTTATTAAAAGAATTGTAAAATCACTTAATTTCTATCAAACAAACTTGGTCTATTAATGAAAGTATCCGGCCGCTCAATCCAAAATTCTTTATAAGACTGATTTGAGAACAATATCTTATTCGTTAATTAGGCTAATGTGGCCTGTAAGTCTTTCCACCCCTTTTAAAAAAAAATATATTATTATAATAGAAACGAGAGCGCACCATTCTATAGCTTCTAAATCGGCATTTTCTAAACAAAGGGGAAAAAAATTATAAGCCTCGAATTTCTTCTGCTAATCATCTTTAATTTACAGATCTTTTTTTAATCATATATACATAGATCAATATGTGCATGAAAAATAATAAATAAAGAATATAATAATAATAATAATAATAATAATTAATAAAATAATAATAAAATTAATAATATAATATAATCCCCAATATAATGATAATGATAAATGATAATCGACTATTAAAAATTGATATGATTAGATATTTGAGATAACTTGATGAATGATAATAATAATGATATAAACTATTGAACTCATAATTTATTCAATCAAGGATAATATAACTAATAATAAAACCAATATTATAAAATAGAATAATAATACCATTGATATAATCATATTAAATATTAGCTTATTATATTGATTTTATTATATTTAACAAAATTTATTTATAATTATAATGATTATATTTCGTCAAGTATAGTTATAATAAATATAAGATAATTATACAAGAATTTTAATAATACATAATTAATAATTAAGTATAATAATAATAATGCAAATAAAATAAGAATAATTATTAATAGATTAATAGTTATAATTTAAATCTTAGTTTCATTTGATAATTATAATTAATAGATTTAATAAAAATTTTTTTAGAAAAAAAAAAATTAAACCCCAAGCAATACAAATTTTATAATTAATAATATATGAAAATAATATAAGTAACTAATAAATAATAATAGATAATCAACATAGACTTCATATAAATGATAATTGATATGATAATGGAAAACGAAATAACATATGATACACATGATAATGATAATAATGCAATGATTAATGATAAATGATAAATGATAATGATAATGATATGAAATAATAATAAATTCATAATAATAATAATATAATAATCACATGCTTCAAGCCTGTATAAAGAATTTACAAAATAAAAAAGATAATTAAATAATATAATTAACTACATAATAATAAATAAGCACGACGTCGCTTACGCGACGCTAGAAAACCCAGAGCGTTTAAGCTGCGGTAAAAGCGGAGCTAGCGGACGCTCGCAGGGCATATTGCAGACAGTCAGCTCACTGGCGCTGCGGTAATATAATGTGCGTAGATATTTATTTAATACCTATAATTTAATTTTCTATGTAAAATACGCTATGAATTTTCATATTTTTTTTTATTATTAGCTCAGACCTTTAATTATTACTTCAGTACTTCCCTATTCACTCACGTTTTTTTTCTCTTAATCCACGTCAACAATTTCAGGCCCTCTCGTGTCCATTTCAATGTTTTAGTGCTCAAGTAACCCCCCCCTCACCTCCTCCCCCCCCCCTCCATCAAAAATTCGCGCCATTAGGAACGGGTGAAGAACGCCCTTAATTTAACCTCAGTCCTCTATTTCATCCCTTCTCTTATATCCACTCACCAAATTTTAAGCCTTCTATGTCAATTTTCAAGGTTTAGGGGGGCCCCCTTTCAGCAACCCGGCTCGCCCTAACGGGAACGCCAAATAACACCACCCCATTTCTCTACTCAACTACACATTTTACATATTTGATTTTTTATGCATTTTAATTGCATTTTATAAATATTTTTTATACTAGTAGTAGGTAGTAGTTAGTAGTAAGTAAGTAAGTTTGCATTGTTAGTTAGTAGGGTAGTAGTAGCAGTGTAGTAGTACGTAGTAGTAGTAAGTAGTAGGTAGTAGATAGTGTAGTAGTAGTAGTATAGGTAGTAGTAGTAGTAAAATAAAATGTGCGCGAGTGTCTGCTTGTGTAACCTACTCTTATTAAACCTGTTGTTATTAATACCGGTATATAATATAAATAATATAACATATAGATAATATAGTATATATATATATATATTATATATATATAATATATATATACTATATATATATATATATATATATAATATATAATATATTTTAAATTTACTCAATTCATATGATATTTATTTAGTTACCCCCCTTAAATATAAGAAAGGTGATATCATTATTTTTTTATATGAATATTTTAATAATAAGGCTCAAGGCTCATATCTGCCTCCACCGCTATTAAGGATCAAGTGAGTTCTTTTTTTTTAAACCTAACATAATCAGAATAAAGTGTTGAATGCTCTCTTGGTGGGAGATTGTTTTATTTAAACAATGCAAAGTTAAAAATGTATAAATATAAAAATAAATTACATTATAATATAACGTTCAGTAAAGATTATGTTGAGTTACATTAGTTTTACATAGATTTAAAACTATATATTACGTTAAGTAACGGTTATGGGGTTTTTTAGTTTATCATAGATTTAAATTTTTTTTAATTATATTCTATATATATATATAGTATATATATCACTAGTATATATATATAATATATATATATATATCATATATATATATTATATATATATATTATATATATAGTATATATCGTATATATATATTTATATATATATTATATATATATATATATAATAATATATATAGAGAGAGAGAGGAGGAGAGAGAGAGAGAAGAAGAGAGAGGAAGAGGAGGAGAGAGAGATCTCAAACTTCATAACATTAAGGAGGAATAATAGAAGACATAGAAAAGACTGCCGTTACGACCCCTTTTGATTTTTTTTAAATTTTTAAAAAAAAGAAAAACACGAAAACAAAAAAAAGGGGGGAATCGTACGGGTTCAAAATTGATGTCATAAATATAATAATAATTCGATGGGAATTTATTTTACCCCAAGTGAAAATCAAACTACGAAGTTATAAATTTTTAATAACGAGTGTTTATTCCTATTTAAGTCTGAAAATTACCCTTTATTTAAAAAGTTAGTTAAATTGCTCCATTGATATATTAATTGAAATAGATACGGTATAAATAAATTTACGGCTCTCATTCTGACAGTTGATCTACTCACCAAAATAAACTTCATATTTCTTCTCAATGAAATAATTTAGGAAACATAGTCATGCACGTTGTTTTTCGATTGATGAATAGAAATTGAAAATTGCTTAGGATTTTGTAAATTCATGAAAACGCTATTATGCTTGATGCTCGCAAAATTAGATAAGTTTTTGTGTATCGATTTTGAGTAATCAATTATTTCAGTCAATTAACATCGTAAATATTTATAGTTTTTAACTTTCTTTAAATAATTTTATATAAATTATATAAACTTATTCAAAATAATATATCAATGAACTTAATTACATTAGACAAGTTTGTGATACAATAATAATCGGAACATTGTAATTGTTCTCAGTTCAAAATTTGTTAGCTAATAAATGTGTTCAAAAGCTCAGGTTCAATACAAAAAAATTTCTCTTTAATGTTTCATCACTTTTCACTACTTGATGTACTACATTACAAAACAAGTGTGACATATTTGTGTAAATAATTTAAAGTAAATATCCAACACCTAATCTAACCCATAACATTTCCTGATGGTTTAATAAAGCCTATAAAATCTCTGTAATAACATGGTATGATTAACTTTATCAAAGCCTTATTTCATTAAAATATACTAACTGTACAGTGGGGAAAAAAAAAATGTTTTATTATTATTATTATGTTTTTATTATTATTATTATTATTATTATTATTATTATTATTATTATTATTATTATTATTATTATTATTATTATTATTATTATTATTATTATTATTATTATTATTATTATTATTATTATTATTATTATTATTATTATTATTATTATTATCCTGGCATATTATTATTATTATTATTATTATATTATTATTATTATTATTATTATATTATTAGTTTTAAAATTTTATTATTGTTGTTATGATTATTATTATTAATATTTTCTTAATGATTATGATTTTATTATTATTAAATTAACTATTAATTGTTATTTTTTATTAGTATTTATTATTATTATTAATCCTGGATTATATATTCGTTTATATATTACATAGTATATATTTTTTTAAAGTTATCGACTTTTTTACATACGTATATATAGTTATTTTATAAATTAAATATATATGAAATATGATATTTATTTTTTTTTATTGATGGAATATCTACATATTTTTTATAAAAAATAATATATATATATTAAATTATTTTTTTTTAAATTTATATAAGAGACATTTATATTTATAATTTTAGTATATCATTATATATATTATATAATATTATATATGAATATAAACCAGGAGCTTTATAATTTTTCATTTCAGTGTGCCATATATTTGTACTGTGGGGATCCACTGTACATTGACTCTATTATATATATATATATATATATTATAAAGTATATATATTATATAACATTTTAAAAAAATATTAATAAAAAATTTAATTTAAAAGTTTAAATTTTAATATTATAATATATTATATCTATAGATATAATTATATAATATATAACATACTCACACCACACACACCATATTATTGACCTATATGACCCCTCATAATATTAGCATTAGTAATATATTTCAGTGACTAGAAGACACAAACCAGAACAAAAACCAATGGGGGGGGAAAAAAAAAAATATCCAACACACAACACGAGGTATTATTAAACGTGAAAGATAAGAGACTTGACTGCTCCTTAACGCGGTCCCATTTATAGAAGTTGGACGACTGTATTCATTTTGGCCGGCATGTTCTTAAGAGTAGTCCTGGTATCATGATGGTCTCAGAGAAAAATTAAAACATCGTTAGCACCGAACAAACTATTAGACGGCCACCGGCACCCTCTTTCTTTAGAATCCCACACCAAAACTGGCCGACAGTATCTGCGCGAAAGTAAAAGTATACTGATCGTAAACTTTATGATACAATAGATGAAAGCCTCTACCTCAAATTCTAAAATTAAAATCATGCAGGTAAATTTTTCGAAATTTTTTTTATGTGTTAATCATCACCTCCCTCACTCTCTGTCCAACATCGAGCTCTAACACACCTGGTGCACGTAACAAGGCTAATATTGACTAACATCGCGACCCCGATGCAGAATTTATCATGAGTAGCCTCTCTCAACATGGTAATAACAAGTATTCTATCAGAAAAGCTCACTCACCACCCTCACCCTATAGTATATAATATATATATACCCTCACCTCATATATATATCTATATAATATCTATATCACCTCACTTATAAATAAAAAATGTTTAAGAGTATATATATATCAGTACGTATATGCTCCACCTATACAGATATATTAATGTATACGCCCCACCCCACACTGAGGCGCCTATAGTATACTCACCTCCGCGCCATACACCAGGGGCTGGCGCTACGGCTTAACACTCACATTCATAAAACCACCCACACCCCAAGACATGGAGAACTAATTAAACTACAATGTTAAATCCCACTTCCATCCTCTGTATTTTTAACCCAAATGTCTTTACTCTGCAGTAGAGGTGTAGAGCAATGCGTTGTTGCAAAAGTCAGCTGGGTATCCATTGCACTTGGTTAGAAACCCGAAAGTTGCTGCTATTTGAAATTATATATATAAATAATATATAATATGATATAATATACATATATATCCTCATCCACGCAAAGTGCAAATATGTATGTCCATATCCTTTTATAATGACACAAGTTAAACACACAAAATTTCCTCTTCTTAATTAATTTTAATCTATGAAGTTCTTTATAATCCTTCACCTACTACTATACATGAACCCATACACACACACACACACTCACACAAGTATATAGCCCATCATAACTCACCCGCATCTCCTAGATACGCTTAATATTATTACTAATATATATATATATATAATAAGAGTAAATTTCTTTTTTTTTTTTTTTAGTTTCCCCCCCCGCAAGAAAAAAACTCTACTCCTAAAATTTAATGCTAACAAACGCCATGCAAACATCAAATACTCCTAAATTTACTGCTACACCGAAAGTGTCATGTTAAATAAAACCTATTAATTAATTCAATTTAATATCTGCAATATATTATTAATTCAAATAATACAACAGTCATACAATATGGCCCCCTTATTTCCTAATACAAGTTTTAAGCATGTTGGGCCTGTTGCCTTACGCATCACGCGCAACCTCCATCGAAAGGTTTTTCACTCTAACTTTTAGATCTATCTATAAAGAACTAATATCTGGTATCGTCCTGAGTAGACCTTACGCTCTAAATCTTACCATAATTCAAAGGATTAAGATCAGGGCTCCTAGACGGACAATCATCAGCTGTCGTCCAAATTAGGGGAACAATGTCCCGGACCCAAGCTTTAGTAGACTTCGCTTTCAATCCTCTTGAAATGTTCAGGGTTCACTTTGAACGTGGTTCTTACCCAGTGGTTTTATCCTATCTTCTAGAAATGTTTGTTGCTACAAGACTAATGAAGT
>JABUQX010080437.1:22500-32500 GCA_015478945.1 Trachelipus rathkii
AGAAGCTTTTTGACTTGTGTTTATATTTATTATTTAATTACTCTTAGATATGCGTAGGTGAGATAATGTGTGAGTGTGCGTTTCGTATTGGTTAGTCTTCGATTATTTGTTGTTCCTTTTGAATTGTTATGGTTTGCTTTTTGAGAGTCGTTGCTGTTTGTGCCATGTTCGCGTGTAGGTTACATTGTCTCGTGGCGATCATTTGTTTTGAAATGAACAAAAGAAAAAAGAAAGTAAGTAATATAGATAAGAAGTGTAAGAAAATGTATGATGTGTTATGGTTATGTTAGTGCATCGTATTGAGACATGTGGTGTCTCCTAAAGAAAAATACAAAAAGTAAAAAAAAATAAAATAATAGAATTGAACAAGTTCATTTTATTTTCCTTTAAATGAGCAAATTTGGAAAATATGAAAATTGTTATCAAGAATGGTTTTCAAAGTTAAAAAAAAATAGATAGTTATAAGAATATAGAGAGATAGTACGATTATCTTGCATTTGGTATTCAAATTGATTTTTTAGATCTCGCTTAAGGATTTTAAAGATAAGAAGTACTTGAGACACATCCGTTTGTTTAATGCAGAATCTGCAGTGGGGTCTCTATGATAGATCGTTAATGCTTCTTATTCTCGTCAGAAGTTCATTAGTTATATGAATTGTTAGTACAAGATAAGATAGATAGATAGTAAGTTGCCGATATTTATATGTAGAGTATTATTAGGTCGTGTATCTATTTAAGTGTTATTGAATCGATATTGGATTTTTATATCGTTGTTTTATAGGAAGTTTATTTATATGTATGATAATGAGGATTTAGTAGTGAGTATACGTGCTCTGTTATATATAGTATTAGTTATTTCTATGCATGACGTAATATAATGATATTTGTGTATGTGTGTTGTGATTGATTTATGTAGTTCAGGTATGTATGCTTATGAGGCTTTATTATTTATAGTAGTTAATATTAATTATATATATATTAGTTTATAGGTGATGTAGTGTAGTTTATTATTATTAATAATATGTATATAGTATATTTGTGGTAATAGGATGGTATCGTATGTAGTTATATTGTACTAACTTTGGCTTGCGCCATATTAAATTTGGGATTATTAATCCCAAATATTATATATATCAATAATTTAAATATATATATATATATATATATATATATATATATATATATATTTATATTATATATATATATATATATATATATTATATATATATTATATTATTAATATATATATATAATATAGTATTATTATAGATTTTTAGTAGTATATAACTATATGAGATAGTGTTCGTTGTAGATAGGGGTAAGGAGGTGAAGTGGGTGATCGTGCGTGTTTCTTTGTTAAGATGTAGATTTTATAGACCTTAGATGAATTGTATAAGTGGCTTACCATAATTATGATATGGTGTTTTGATGAGGAGTGATGCTCCGGATAATGTTCGACTAGGTCTGAGTTGTGACTGTTTTCAAAACTGATAATATATCGTCGCAATTATGCATTGGTGTTTATTTTGAAATGCAGTGTGTGGAGTGAGTAGAGAATGGTATGGACTGATAATGGGTCGAGGGGGTTAGGATGCTATGTTGTTGTGCCATTATTTATACATATATTTATAGACGATTATTCTCTGATGTCAGGCTGTTTTGAAATGTTGCCGCATCACGTATGAAAAAATGATGAGATAATAATGTCAAAAATCTTTCTAAAACTTGAAATTTTGAACATATTTTCAAAGTAATAAATTTTCAAACGAGTGGCAAAAACAGTGCAATACTTATTAATATTTCATAAACTTATGTAATCTCTTTTCATTACAATTTTATATTACTTTTTATTTGATTAATGTTTTAATATCAAAAAGATATTAAAAGACAATTAATCTACCTGATCGTTTTTGGAAAGAAAATGCTTTGGACGGCCAAAGTTAACACAAAGAAAAAATTATCTAAACTTTTAACTTCAGTTATAACTACACCATGCTACTATTATTATTATTATTTTTATTATTATTATTATTATTATTATTATTATTATTATTATTATTATTATTATTTTTATTATTATTATTATTATTATTATTATTATTATTATTATTATTATTAATTTATTATTATTATTATTTTATTATTAATTAATATTATTATTAATTATATTATTATTATTATTAATTATTATTATTTTGTATATATTATTATTTTATTATTATTATGTATTCTTAATATTTATTATTATTTATATTATTATTTAATATTATTATTATTATTATTATTTATTATTAATTATTATTATGTATTATTATTATTTATTATTATTATTATTATTAATTATTATTTTAATCTATTATTATTATTATTATTATTTTAGTTATTATTATTTATTATTATTATGATTATTTTATTATTTGATTATTATTATTATTGGTGGATTATTATTATTTTTTTTTTTTTTTTTTTCTTTCTTTATGCAAATATTAATGAAGAGTTAATTGGTGCGCTTTGTTGCACTTGTGTTCAGTCTCTTTTTTTTCGCTCTTTTTTTTTTCTTGCTGATTTTTGGAAGGGGACTTTTAATTTTATATTTTTTTTTTTTTCCATCGTTTTGGTCTTTTATTTGTTGTTTTTGTTATTTTTTTTCACTATGTTTCGTTTGGTCTTGTCTTTTAAACATAATAAAAACAATACACATAAAAATAATGAAAAAAAAATGTAATGAGATTTAATGATATAATCAATTGATGCAAAATAAAAAACATTAATTATAATTGAAAAAGTTTCAATTTTTATTTACTTTATGAAGCCAAATTGCGAAAAATGAAAAATGTTTTTTAAGATAGTTTCAAAGAAAAGAAAAAACCTAAAAATTAAAAAAAAAAAAAAAATAAATAAAGACTAGCTGTTTGACAAGTTTGTTCATCTCGCGCTATAAAGAGGTATATAAATGGATTTCACTGCAGGTGGACTTTAAAATAACTTTCTTCTTCATTCAAATATATATTTATAGTGATATATATATGTATATATATAATTATTATATATATTATATTATATATGTTATATATATATATAAGTATATATTATATATTATAAATATGATTATATAATATATATATATATATATAGTTATTGATATATATATATATAGTATAGTATATATATATAGTATATATGTGAAAAATACTATATAATATATATATATATATATATTATATTAAGGTATAGTGATTATATATATATATATAGTAGTATATATATATATATTAGTATATATAGTTATATATAATATATATTTTACAGAAGATAAACACACCGCTCACTGGAGAGCCTAATATCTAGAAGGGTTGTGTACTCAATTACGTCTAGCAGGACGGGCCAAGCCCAAGAGAGAATAGTCTGCACAATTCTCCCATCCCGACCAGTTGCGAACCTGGGACCCTTCGCTTTGTTGGCGAGTAGCTCTCCACTGGAGCCTATCGGGCGCTTTTATATAAGTAAATATAAAATATACAAAAAAAGCAATATACATATACACGCATATATAGGAATACTACATAAATACGCAAGCACGTACATAGTAAATGATATTATTATCACGCCTATTATTAATATTAATAGAAAACTAAAACACTATGAATTGTCCAACAACAAATTCAGATATTTTCATAATCAATTTCACTACTATATGTATTTTTAATATTGTTAATTATTATTACTATTACTATGCTACTATGATTTAACACTAATATTTTGATTGTTCTATCAGGCTATATTTCACTGCTAATGCGGACACTACTCACTATATTAAAATCTTATTATTATCACTTTCGATTTACTGTATCTATTTTATATGAACAGCATTCACTGAAAATTAATGAAAAGGGTGGGTTTTAAGACCCATACTTCAAGAGGAAGAGAAGTTGGTAAATTTTCTTCAAACGACTCGACGATTGCCATGGGAAACGTAACTTCACATTCTACAATGTATTATTTTAAATTTTATCTTTAAATATGTTTTTTTTTTTTGTATTTCAGTATTTTTTTTTTCCAAAATAGCCAAAAGTAATGATTTTTAAAATTTTGCAGCTCCTCGAACCCAGATTAGATATGAAATGTTTAAAATTTTAATAAATATTTTTAAAAATCCAAAATCGAAATTTTTTTCCTTTTTAGTTGACAGTCACTTTGACGCAAAAGCTTTTCTTTTCTGTCTCTCTCTCTCTCGCTCTCTCTCCCTCTCTCTCTTCTCCCTCTCTCTCTCTCTCTTTCTCTCGTCTCTCTTCGTCTTTCTCTCTCTCTCTCTCTCTCCGTCTCTCTCTCTCTCTCTTGCTCTCTCTCTCTCTCTCTTCTTGAATTCTTCGTGCTAGATTTCTCAACCGCTTCATCACTTCAATAAATCATCTCTTCTGACTATCCTTCTTCTTTCCAAATTATCTCTCTTCTGGTCTTCTGTATTTGCTCCCCTTTAGTTCCAGTTGCGTCCACATACGAGGACCGGTCGAATCATATATCAAACTTTATCTTATATATAAATATATACGTATATATAGTTATATATATATAATATACTCACCTATATATATATATATTATATTAATATATATATATATATTATATATATTATATATTATATTATATTATATACCTATATGGCTCATGTGAGCTGGATGGCTAGCGTTTTTTCTGAATCATGAAATTTTTAAGGTTATGTATTTTAATATTGTTTAATTTTTTCAAGTCAAGGGTAATGTATCCTTAATAATATCTACTGATTTTGTAAATATTACGCACATCAAACATAACTTACTGAAAGTTTTATAATTAATATATATATAATTTTAATATTTAAAAAATTTAATTAATATATATATATATATATATATATATATATATTATATTATTAATATATATATATATATAATTATATTATATTATATTATATACATATAATATAATATATATATAGTTTTAAATTATATAAATATATATATATATATATATATATATTTATATAATATATATATATATATATATTATATAATATATAATATATTATATAATATATATATATATATAATATACTATTATATATAAAATTATAATAATTATATAATAAAAATATATTATATATATGATATATTATATATAAAGGCAAAGGAGTGATAACAAAAAATATTTGGACGATTTTGGTTAACTTATTAACTTTATCCAGTTTATATATTTTTTTTTTTTTTAAGGGCATAATTCCAGAAAAGGGCAAGGAGAATTATCTCGAAAAGTATGACAACTTTACAGGAAAAAAAATACATATTATGAATCAGCGTATAAAGCGTATTAAACGGAATGTAAAAAAAAATGAAGTTTCAAGGAACATATATCCATTTAGGGGGCTCGAGCCGATGGGGGAAACAGAGGGGGGGTAATCAATGCGGTTACCCTTATGTTTCGTGTAGTTTTAATTCATAACGACCTTTTCATATAAGGTAAGCTTTAATAGCTGATTCCAAATATGTAATTTATTTTTCTGTAAGTGTCGTACTTTTGGAGATTTAACTTTAAACTTTTAATTTAACTATTAACTGCTTCCACCTTTAACTGAAAATCAGTAGAGATTTACTATAATTTTTTTTCAAGCCGCTAGACATGAAAAAATTTAAACAAAAATGTAAATAGATAACCTAAAATTTCATGACTCAGAACGCGGTCATGCAGCTACATGAACCATATATATATATATAATATATATTTATATATATATTATATATATATATATATATATAATATATACATTAGTAACGCCAACAACCCGAGGACATCTGGGCTGTTGGTCATTCGCGCCTAAGATGCTACGCCCGGGCGCGATTTTAATTTGATATTTCATCGTTGGTTCTCTCCATGATATATAATAATGTGTGTTTTGCTGTGGTAATAATATTATTTTTTTAATTATAGTATATATATATATATTATATATATAATATATTCTATATATATATAAATATAGTATATAATATATATATAATAAATATATATTATTTAATATATATTATAATATATATATATATATATATATATATATATATATATATATTTTATATTTATATATATATATATATATATATATATATATATATTCCCGGACGTATTTAGAATTTTCTATAAAAAATAAAAAAGTTGATCTCATTTTATTTTATTTGAACGAAAATTCGTACCTAAGAAAATAATTAATAAGTAAACACAATTCGAAATAAGTTCATACACTTTTTAATAAAAAAATTTAAAAAATGAAGAATCTGAGTTCACACAAAAGAAAATTTTTTGGTCAATTTAAATACGGGCATTTTTAACTTTTTTCAGTCATAAAAAAACTACGCAAATGCGAAGCCATCCAAGTCTCAATGTACACATATATATATTATATATATTTATATTTTATATATGATATATAATATATATATTATTTATATTATTATATATATTATATATATTATATATATATATATATTATATATTATAATTAATATTTATATTTATATATATATATATAGTATTATATATATATATATATATACATATATATAATATATATATATTATATATTATATATATATATATATATATAATATATATAGTATATAATTTATTAATTATTATATATTATATATAATATTAATAATATATATATATATATATATATATATATATTATATATATTATTATATATATATAGTTCTTATGTTGATGATATGCCCAGTGTTTTGGACTAGTACAAAAGTGTCATTTCTAGCAACTTTACATTTTTCATTCACAATTTTTGGTTTTCAAGCGAGATAAAATTTATTTAGGTGTTAAAGTTAATGTTAAGTGTTAAGTAAGTTAGGAAAGTAAGTTAAGGTAAAGTTAAGTTTAAGGTTATGTTAAGGTTTAAGTTAGGGTTAAGTTAGCAGTAAAAGTACACATATTTTAAAGTTATTTTATCAGATATTATCTGATTTTTTTAAAAAAAAACTTTTGTAATATTTCATTAAAAAGTATATATATAGATTTGAGTTTTTGAACTTTACAATTTTTTTAATATAAAATGATGGTGCTCGGTATCGTACTTTTATGACACTTTTGTACGATTTCAAAAGATTGGCATAATCATCTTAACATAAGATATATATATATATATATATTATATATATATATATATATTTATATATATATATATATATTATAATATTTTTTTATATACTATATATATGTATATATTATATATATTTATATAAAGGAAATGTATGATAATTTCAGACACAATTTTCGTAACGAAACAATTAAATTAAAAAGACTTCAGTAAGTTTAAATAATGAACGTCAGCTTTTTGATTCGTGCTGGACTCTGTCAACGTAGTGGTGGCGAATACTGGAAAAATTTTTTAAATTAAAACTGTTGAAAAAGGAATGAAAATAGAAAATTGAAATTAAGTATGCTTCGTTAAGATTTTTTTGAAAAAGGGTGTGGTGATCAATAATTTGTTAAGTGTGGGATCTAAAGAGATTATTGTAAGTTTGGTTATTAATTAGAATAGATTTTTTATGCAAAGAATTTCAATAATTTACGTTTGTAGGGGTCGAGAACTTGGTATAATGGAGGTTATGGCATCGATGTTAATTTTTGTGATTAAGTTTGTTGATCGTGTAATGTGAGGAGAATTCTGTGAATCATGTATGAGATCTTAGTTTAATGTTGATATTTAACGTCTTGTGAAGTTGTTTATTTCACACCAATATAACAGATGTGCAAATTTAGAACAGGATTTTTTATTCACATTGTTGAGAATGTTGTTAAAGGTATGTGTGGGAGGTTTAAAGATGCGTTTTAAAGAAGAATGGTTATGAAGAAGAGGCTTAAGAGATTCCGGTAAGGATATTATGATAGTAGTGTGAGGGTTATGTGGGATGGGTAAATAAGAGAAGGAGTTGGGGGGGGAAGGTATTAGGGGGGTTGCAAAGTTTATTTTTAGCTTTTTTGAGAGAGCGTGTTAAGATGTGTTTGGGGTAGGAAAGTTTACTGAAGGTGGTTAAGATGTAATTAAGTTCGGTTTGTAGGAAAGGGGGGAGCAAATACGTAAAACTCTGAGGAAAAGAGAAGTAAGGATACCTATTTTTGTGTTAGTTGTGGGTGAGGAGTACCAATGAGTATAAGAGGGATTGGAAGTAGGTTTACGATAGATACTCTATAAGAAAATGGGGCTGTTGTTCCAAGAAAGAAGGTTATCTAGGAAAGGTAGAGTTTTGTTTACAGGAAGTTCCATAGTGAATTTTGAAATTAGGCGGTGTATAGGAGTTAATGAAATTAAGAATAATGAGTAGGGTTTGTAGTTCAAGGAATGGAAACAAAAAATAGTCATTACATAAGCAAAGCCAAGTGTGGTTAAGAAAAGGGGGTGATTAAGAATAAAGAATTTGTTCAATCAGTTCCATGAATGAGTTGCTAAGGATAGGGGAGAGGGGAGAACCCATGCTGAGATCTGTGTTTTGTTTATGATAAAGGTTGTTAAAATGGAAAAAATTGAGTTCAAGAGTGAGAAAGATAAGTTGTTTTTAAGGAAGGAAAAGGGTATCTAAGTTGTAAGTATTTTCATCGAAGTATCTTTCTAAGAGGGAAATGGTGAAGGGTACAGGAACAGAGGTTAATAATAAGGTGACATCAAAACTGAGAATATGATTAGTATGAGGTGAGATGTGTCGTGTTCTGAGAATAAAGTCTTCTGTATTTTTAAGATAAGAGGGAGAGATATGACCAAGTAAGGGTTTAAGTTGTTTAGATAATCAAGAAGATAATTTATAGGAAACAGAGTTTATGTTAGAGACGATGGGACGGACAGGGGTATTTGGTTTATGAATCTTTGGAATCCCATAGAATTGTAAAAGACGAGGGAGACTGGGTTTTAATTCATTAATGAGCTTAGGGGAGTCTTTAATAATGAGTTTAAGGTGTTAGTTAAACAGAGTGTGGAAGTTGTTAAGAGGATTTTTGTTTTGTAAAGTTTAAGTGTTATTATCATTGAGTAACTGTTCCAGATCGTTGAGAATAGTGAATGTTTTGGCCTCCTCCCCTCCAGCATCAGTATAAGAGGAGCCCAACCACTCAGTGTAGTGTACGTTGAAATCCCCTAAATAGATGATCTCAGCATTTGGATGGGAAGAAGTAACAGTCTCATGAGAAGTAGCAAGATATTCAAAAAGGAGGGGAAAATCTGTTCCGTTAGGGGAAGCGTAGCCAGAAACACAAGATAATGGTAGTAGTAGGGAGAAAGATTTTAAGCCACAGAACATCGAAATTAGGAGATTCAAGACTCTCAAGACGTGTTACAGGAGTGTTAATGTTTTATATTAGGCCACAGACTCCACCATTTAGTCTGAAATTATAGAAAAGATTATAGTTGGAGATATTAAGTTTATTTGAAAAAGAATCCCTGGCTAGCTGGGTCTCAGCAGTAATAAAATGTAGGTAGCGAGTTAGGAGAGGTTGGATATTAAACACATATTGCATGGTTGCTTTAGGCCAAGAAGTTGGCAAAGTTATAGAGAAACCCCAGCCTGAGCCCACCCTAACATCTTTCTGTCCAGATCATTTCAAAGACAACCGAACAAACAACACAAATCGACCATACACAGCCCAGCAACAAACAATGTGGAATTTGTGGTTTTTAATTAAAAATCCCGCCCCAAAACAAACACACACATACGCACACACACAAACCACACACGCAACACACACACACATAAACACACACAGATCACGTAACAAAAAATGATAACAAAGGCGTTATAATGAAATAATGGCTATAGACGCAATTGAAATCATTAAAAAATAAAAATTATTAAATTTATGTTTATAAAAATGGAAACAAGACTAACTAAATCAGTATCAGAAAATATGTAAGATTATATATATATATAATATATATATATATATATATATATATATATATTATTATTTATAA
>JABUQX010080437.1:37500-40000 GCA_015478945.1 Trachelipus rathkii
ATATAATATATATAAATAATATAGATAAATATAATATACACATTATATTATTACAATTAATATATTATATATATATTTATATTATATAATTAATAATATATATTTTAATTATAATATATAATATATATATATATATATATATATCTATTATTATTATATATAACTAATATATAATATATATATATATTATATAATATATATATTACTATATATAATTAGTATATATATATACACACACACTCTCACATTTATATATATATTATTATTTATATAATTATAATATATATATACTATATAATATATATATATAATATATACTATAAGATATAATATATAAATAATATCTCGAGAGATTTTAAATTGTCACGGGGCATTTTAAAACATTCAGAGTAGTTATAAAATCTTCAGGGATATTTTAAAAGGTTCCGGGACGTCTAATATTGTAAAATAGGATTTTTAACTTCCTGAAACAACTTGATATGTCTTGGGACAAATGTAAGTGTTAGTGAAAATTTAATAATGCCCCAGGATGTTTAAAACTGTCCCGGAATAGTTTTAGACGTCCTAGGACATTTTAATTGAAGACTTGAATTTCCATGTTGGAACACGCAGAGAGAGGGGGAGGATCTAGTACTGGAAGTTTTTGATGTAAGGGATAGAAACTAGTAAAGAGAACATGTGACTGATTTTGCAATGAGAAATAGCATGGCTATTATAGAAACCTTCTTTATATACAAAGAAAGTAAGAAATGGACATGGGATAGGTAGAACACAGAAGATATTGGGTACGTGGAAAAGTTGGTAATAGATATGATGATGACAAACGATAACAGGGTCTTCGATGATGTGAAAAGCATCCAAACGATTTCTCTGGATTCCGACCCCACAATGATTTTGGGCAAGTTGAGGTGAAAATCACAAAAGAAAACAAAGATAAAAAACGAGGGAAAGATATTGTGTGGAGAAATTGAAGGAAAAGAAAGTAACAAAAATCCCTCGAGGAGAGTTGAAAAAGTTTCAAAGCAGGAATGAATCGGGTTGTGGGAGAAGTCATAGGGAAGAAGAAAATTGGGGAAGGGAAAAAGACGGCATGGTGGAATGAGGTAGTCAAAAATACCCTGAAACATAAAAATAAAGAATATAGAAAATGGATGAGAGCGAGAAAGGAGGAAAGTAAAAGAGAAAACACAAACCCAAAAAATCATGTAGAAGACGTGATGAGAAGAAGTAAATACTCTACATGAATTAGAATAGGAGGAGAACTGACGGAGGACTTGCTGGGCACGAAAAAACTTCGATATGGCATGGCCAAGGCCATGATAAGTAAAAAGAGCCCGAAACGTATGTAATCTTGAACAAAGAGAGAAACCTACTCTTGGAGGAGGAAGAGGTGGCGGAGAAATGGAGGGAGTATTTCAATAAGTGTTTTTAATGTTGAAGGAAGAGGGGATGGACGAGGAGTTGGAGGAGAAGCTCCTCGGTGCGAAACAGAAACAGGAGAAAATGGGAATGATTGGAATGATAGAGGTAAGAGAAGTGCTTAAAAAGTTGAAAAGTGTAGGATAAGACGATTTGAGTAACGAATTACATAAGACTGCAGAAGGAATTGTCAGATGGTTTATAGAAATTCTCAGTAAAGTTTGGAATGAGGGTAGAATTTCAGATGATCTGATGAAAGCAATTGTTTGTACAAAATGCAGATGAAAGGGAACATAAGAGAATGTAGTAATTATAGAGGAATAGCACTAGTTCCAGCAGCGAGTAAAGTACATGAAAGAAATCTGGAGAAAAGATTAAAGACATGGACTGAGGAAAAAATTGAAAAGTAACAAGATGGTTTTAGACCGGGGAAAAGCACAAAAGATTTGATACTTTATTTGAAGATGATAATAGAAAAAAATCATAGAATGAAATAAGAATATGTATGTGGCGTTTAAATTTTTGGAAAAGGCGTTCGATGGGATAGAAAGAGTAAGAAATTAAGGAGAGTACTGGAAGATCAAGAATACGGTATACCATCGAAATTGAAAGCGACGATTAAGGGCATGTTCGGAAATCTTGGCGGAAACCTTGGCGAATTGAATAGTCGTGCAAAATCTTTGCATTACAAGAAAAAACCTGACCAGCAAGGAGCCTGTGCCTTGAGATTAAAATATACAACATAACCTTCTAGTTGAGAAACTTAAATTTTTTCGGTCTCCATTTCATAGCAAACTGGGACGTAATGAACAATTTTGCGATAGAAATGATTGAGGATGGAGAAGGGTTCAAGTATCTGAGAGAGAAATTTCCACTGATGGGTGACTCCAAATATAGGAAATGGATCTTCGTTTGTCCTGACATTCGTGATCTGAAAAAACGAAAACATCATCAATGTAAGGGAGAAAGCATTTGAGAACGTTGTTTATGGTTTCTTGGCAACACAAAGGTTGAAAACTATTTTGAAATTGTGAACAACATTTTAGGTTAAGTTTCATGGTTTCAACACGACGCCCAAAAT
>JABUQX010080437.1:55000-60000 GCA_015478945.1 Trachelipus rathkii
AATAAATTCATCGCATATAATAGGTAGGGCACCTTCCCATCTCTTCCATTCTCCATCATTCTAACACCATCTCTTGCACCCCAAACTCTAATTCTTTCATAACCAATCCATATACAATTGAATAACCAAGGAGACTTAACACATCCACCCTGCCTCACTCCGCTATCAATATTAAACCAATCACTTTATCTTGTACGCGCTTCACATCGTCATACAACTTTTGATTCTTTCAGAATCCTAGCCACCAACACCATAAAAACACTAAAACCTGCCAATAGAGCTCTTCCTATTAAATCCTATCATAACGCCTGTGTGCAAATCCTAAACCTAAACAATTTATTCTTCTTCCTCCCTCATTTTCTTCTCAATCATTTTGTTTTAAATGTAAATATTTTGATCCACAATCCCTCTACAATTCCCTTAAACGCACCCTTGGGTTCTTTGCCAATCAGTCCTTCAGTCACTTGACGCACTCTTCAACCGAAAAATACAGCATATTTTCCCCTACAACACCAAATACACTAATTCCGCTATAATTCCTACAGTTACCCTTATCTCCTTACCTTATATAAGGGTACATTACTGCTCTCCAATCCTTCGGAACTATACCCTCCATATACGCTTTGTTGCACAATTTCCAAATCCATTCTCATTCACCATCTCAACTCCGTTCTTGCTCATTTCACCAGCAATTTCATCTGTATACCCGCCCAGAAAAAAAATTTTTTTACCATTCTTCAACTGTCTCCTCTACCATTACCTTCTCTTAATTAATGACTCATCCCAAAAAATCCATCCCTTCTGGCACCATCAAAACCCACACACATTCACTGTCACCTCTTCATTACTACCAATGTTAATATTATGCTGATTTTCGAAGTGTTCCTTCGACACTCCCCTCACATCGTTTCATCAGTTACGAAGCAACCATCACCTATTCAATTATCTGGCATGGTTTCCTCTTAATTTTCATTCTTACCTTTTTGCGCTTTTCCTCCAAAAGATCTTCCTATTCCCTTGTAAGTCCCATTCCTCCCTTCCAAACTGTTCGTTATCTCTTTTTTTCCGCCTCTTCTATGCAGCTTTTATATTTCTTTTTTTCCTCCTTTTATTATTCCAAACATCTCTTTTGAAACTTCTTCATATATATATTATATCTATATATATATATTATATATTATATTTATATATATATATATCTATAATTATTATATATATATATAGTATATATATTATATATAATATATATATATATATAATATATATATATATATATTATATACGATCAACTAGAACAACTCCCAGAAAGGGTTTTCGCCTTTCAGTTGATCCAGCATCTTCTTCTTAACCCTAGAACACTCTAGAGAACCATTTCTCGGGGCAATGGTCTCCGACGCCAGTCCTCGAGTTAAACACTCACAGGTAGGATTTTCGTCCTTTCAGTAGAACTAGCATCTTCTTCCATCAGGCCTCAAAACTCGTTCTCCCAGAGCTCTCCAGAGAATCGTGCTTCTTGGCTGTGCCAAAGGGTGGAGAAGGAGGAGGAGGAGGAATAGGACAAAAACATTGACTAATTAGTAACGACAATTATGTTAGGTATATATATATATATATATATATATATATATATATATATAATCTATATATAAAATAATATATATTATAATATAATATATATATATTATATATATTATATAATATATATATATTACCTTAAAACCTTTAAATAGTAAAAAAATTAAAAAACAAAAGTTTTAGTCATTGCTGTTGTTCTCCTCCTCCTCCTCTTCCTCCATCTGGCACAGGCACTTCAAATTCAAGAGGTGCATATTTCAATTCAGAAACACCAGCTTCTCAAAATTCTCATCAGTCAGGGATGACTTCTTAGGCCTGAGAACATTAGAGCCCAAACTGAACAATTTCTCCACAACCGCGGAAGGGGGGACAGGGGTATTGTACTTGATAAAGAGGTCCAACCAGACTTCTCTGTGCTGCTGAGGGAATAGGTATACAGACAGTGGGGTGGTCCTCTTCACCTTCAGCTTGTTCCAAATCTCAAAAGCCTTCTTCAAGTCCTCCTCATGGTGGTCGATAGCCAGAGGCTGGTTGTCATTCGCCTTCATGTAATGAAAGGGGTCGTTTTCCACCTGCTCCTGCTCTTGGGCGGCACCATCGTTGTCGTGACCAGGAGTCACGTTTATCAGCACCTCACTGATAACCCTCTTCCTGATGATCTCCTTCAAGTCCTCATTCAGGAACTCAACGACTGGAAGTTTGAAATGAGGGCGGAGGGCTGTGGTCATCAGCAGGTCTATGTCCACAAACAGGTGCTCAAACCTCCCCTTGAAGGCCACCTTAAAGTTGGTAGTATATATATACTAATATATATATAAAATATTTTAAATAAAATATTATATATATATATTTCTATGATAGTTATATATATATATATATATATACAGTTATATATATATATTATATTAGTATATATCTATATATATATAGTATATAATTATATTATATATAATATATATATATATTATATATATATATATGGTATATATCTATATATTAATATATATATATATATATATATAAGTATATATATTATATATATATAATTATATTATATTATATATATTAATATATATATATATATATATATATATATTATATATATATATATATATATACTGTATATATATATAAATATATATATATATATAAGTATTATATATATATATGTATATCTATATATATATATATTATATATATATATATATATATTATATATATATATATAATTATATATATAGTATATATATATATATTATATATCAGGTTATGACGCCACAAAAATTTTTTTAGCCTGTATTAGAAATCAATGAACTTTTTAATAATGACATTAATGACAAAATAACAATTATTCGTTCAATCATACAAATATTCCGTACCAATGAAAAATGAAAATTCTGGAACTTAAGTACATTCATCACAATCAAAATGTATTAGTTGCAATAAGCTTCAGATTCAAATATTTATCTGTTTTGCATTTCTGGTACAGTTCTTCCATTAATTTCACCCCTCGTTCGGCACAAATATTCGTCTGTGGTATATCTACAACGGATCTGTCAACATTCCAGTGAGTTTCAAAGCACTTCATGGCTGCAGAGCAATTTAATTCGGAAATTCCATCCATCAATTTCTGGTGAATCTGTGCGTTAAACATTTGGTTAGAAAACCAGGCTTCTTGCCATGTATTTGAGATAAAAGCGCACGGTGTTTCCAGTGAAATTCTCCATTTAGGAAGGAGGAAGTACGAAATAATAGCATATAAAGCACGTGAATTCCATCTGGCATTATGAAGAGACGGTAATTTTCTCCAATTAATTACGGGGTACGCACTAGTTTCTTTAAGGAAACTGAATGCTCTACATAACTCATACAGAAATCTAAAATCATCTCGCCAACCTGAATTTTGAATAGTTATCATTTCACTCTCTGGCTTGTAGGACTGCTGCAAGATATCGTATTGTTTTATCACTTCGTCCACGAATTCATAGTTGAGAGTTGGTTTGGTAGAAGAAATTGGATTAAAGAAGTCTAACACATGCTTTAAGATTTTATCAAGAATATGATGCTGGCAGCCAATGTACTGTGGCTGACCAAATCCTCATGTGACCATTTCAGTTTTTAATTTTTTAACAATTCCATTCACTCGTCCAGTATTTATTGCTGTTGTGTCACATACGATTATTTTGAAGTTCTTCCATACATCAAATTGATTCACCAAACTTTGCATTAAAAATATACTGTGATAATCAACATTCACATTTTACTATACCTAATTTCAATCCTCTAAGATTACCACTTGATACTCGTGGTTTGCCATTCGCTTACCGTCAAAACGAAGGCAGAAATATTTCTCTTGCAAAATAGATTTTATTTTACGCTTCGCATCTTCGCTACTTCTTATAACAGCTCGCCAAACACCTGACTGTGATAGTGTTGGAACACTGATTCCATCTTCGGCCAGACTGGAGCAGTAGCTTTATTACTTGAAAGAGATTTTTGTCACCAACTTAGCTGCATGTGATGCTAAACGTTTGACACGTTTTCCTTTGTCATAAGTCATTTAATAAATAATTTAAATAATCATTAATAAATAATCATGAGCGATTTTATAAGGATCTACTTTTTTATTTGCTACAGGATACAGCACCGTACATACAGATCTCGTGACACACACTGATACTGAAACGGATTGGTGCGGGAAGTTTTTTTTGGCCACCTGCATAATAATGTTTTAGTAATCAGATCACAAAAGTTCATCATTTGCGACAACAGGAGATTCAAAATTTTGCAATTTTTTTTAGTCATAACTCTAAAGATATGATATATATATATATATATATATATATATAATAATATATATTATATATCTCTCTATTCATATATATATTTATATATATATATATATATATATATATATATATATATATATATATATATATATATAACCAAAATGTCCAAATTAAATGAATTTATTTCTATTTGCCAAATTATTTTTGTACATATCTAAGACTAATACATGCCTAATATTGTACATTGTTTTTAAAATTTAAGGATTGAAAACAAATAAACCTTAGGGCTTGTAGTCCTCTAATTGCGGAATTGCGGAATTGCGATCCGCAATTCCGCAATTGCGGAATGATTTAGGCATTCCGCTAACTGCAATCCGCAACTTTTTTCAATTATCGCATCGCAATTCCCGCAATTTTTTTGGTAAGTCCGCATTGCGGGAATTGCGGAATTGCGGATTTAAATTGCGGCGGGGTGCGCACCTCTGATATATATATATATATATATATTATATATATATATTCTATATATATTATATATATATATATATATATATTATATATATAATATATATATATAATATATATTTATATATATTATATATATATATATATATATATATATATATATATATAGTA
>JABUQX010080438.1:0-17500 GCA_015478945.1 Trachelipus rathkii
CACAAATACAACACTCATCACAATCTCACATTCTTTCTGTCTGTGTGTTCTTTTTTTTTTTTTTCTTTACATCCACATCATCACTACTACTACACAACACTTATATCAGTACACCGCACACGGGATATTCACATTACATTTACACCCACATATAATTACTTACATCTTACGTAACACTTTATTAATTACACCAACGTACAAAAGAGAGACGTATATATTCTACAATCACCCTTTTGGTCTTCCATGTGGGTCCTTAATTTATTTTGTGTACCCACTCTGTTTTTTTTTGTTATACCATTTACGATGAATGAAGAGGGTATTAAATAGATTTTTTGATGTTATTCTTTTAACTCTCTATTATGTTTGATACCATGATATTTCGGGTCATTTGATACTTAGGGTGAGCCTAATATATATATACTCTGTAATGGGTCTAATTTTAGACCCACTGTATATTATTATACTAACATTTGATGTGCTTCTAAATTGGCATTTCCCATCTTTATCCGTGATTAAGAAGTTAATCATTATGATTTTGATGTTTTTATATATAGGTTAGTTAGTTTTCTATATATTATATTAGTTAATTAGTATGAGTTGTACTCTTATGATTAGTCAAGTGTACCTACTATTAGGTTGGAGTGAGCATAGATGATGCCGCTAGTATTGAGTTGCTATAATAGTTTGAGTTGTAAATTAGAGTGCATCATAAGTTGAGTGCTCACAATAATATTGATTTTTAGCCTATAATGTTTATAGTGCCTGGATTACACTTAATATATCTATTGAGTTATTTATGTGTCACTATAATCTTTGATATGTGAGCCCTATTACTATTTATATTTATATTATATTTCAATGCCTTTTTTATATCTGCCCTATGCCTTCTATTATACGCCTGAAAGCCCCGATAATATAGATATCCCCTAACATTATTGTATATAGGTGGTCCTAAACTCCATACTTAATGTATATAATGAGATATGAGGATTATCCGATTTGAGTGCGTGTATATATTTTATATATCTATGTATATTTTATATTTATATATATTTTTTTTATTTATTTTGTTATATTATTATTACTATATGTATATTATTATTATATTTGTTATTTTTATATTTATTTTTTACTTTATTATATTATATGTTAACTATATATGTAAATGATATAATATATTATATTGATTGGGTATCTTATTATTTTATCATTATGTATATGCTTCCCTTAACTATTATTTTGAGTTAATAGTGATTTTTATTAACTCTTTAATAGCATGGTACATGATATAACTATATATCTTATTAAGTAGTCATATTACATCAATTTTGGACACAGTGACTAGCAGCATATCGTTTTCAGAGTCCAGCGTCCCTAGAGCTAGATGTCTCACAGCCACATATTACCGCGATAATTCCTAGCCGTTCGAATAACGTGCGCCAGGCAGGGCGACATATTTCCGCCGCGTAAGACGGCTTATAGCCGTCGCTAGTTCGCGATGCCCTAGCTAGGATATAGCTATGAGCCATATTCCCTACTTATAGACCGTAATCCTTCCGCTCGCCTCGTACGTGCGGTCTCGCAAGAACTGCAATATTTATATATTATATATTATCTTATTAGCGCGAGCGAATTAAAAATATGATACTTAACTGTTATAAACTCATCAAGAACGATATTATATCTTAATGTATGTATGGAAAATTATATAATGAGTTTCAATTTATATCATTTTTTTATACTTATCATCTACAATTATACGAAATTTTTATTAAAATAATAGCACATATACTTATTTTTACAATAACCTTATAAAATTGTGCAGTATAATTTTCGATACGTGTAAGAGGAGTGTTTATTTATATTAACCCTATATCACAACTATATAGGATTATGATTAATGCTTTAATTGGTTTAAACTTTAGCTTATTACTTCATGCGCTTTATATATTTATACTCTACTTAGCCTTATTATAAATGACCTTAATGCTTAATTTTACTTCTTTCTGCTTATACTGTGCTTATTATAATTTCTCACTGTAGCTTTTATCTTATGACTTATATATCTCATGTTAACTTGCTTTTTAACTATTTTCTCCTCATTATTTCAATATACTCTTTACACTAATTTTATTGTTTTTATATTATATTATGGATATTTCATTATATTTTATTATTTATTTCTTTATTTTTATACATTACATATTATATATTAAATTACAGATTTTATAGTATATATAAGTATATTCTTAACCATAGAGCGTAGTGTTATTTATATTATTACCTTAAATTATTTGTAAGTTTTGTCACCTTTCACTTATGTTTTAAACTTATAGCTTTACTGCTTTAACTTATTCTGCTTTACATTACCCTGCTTTTGGTTATTATCTTTACTAGATCTTTACTTTGCTGGCTCTCTTTTTTTTTTTATAATGTAACTTATCTGCATTTGGTGCTTTATTATTATATTTATATCATTTTTTTATCTGTTTTATTCTTTTTACTGTTTTGTCAGTTTTCTTTATGTCTTTTATGTTTGGTATCGGTATGTGTGTTTTTTGTTGTATGTTATGTTGAGTATATATATATATTATCTATTTTATTTTTTGTCTCGGTTTTTTTTTATTGCTTTGTGGTGAGAAAATTTTCATTTTGATTTTTTCTTTGTTGTTTGAATTAATTTTATTTTATTGGTTTTGGTTTTTTTTTTTTATGTGGTGTTTTTTTTTGGTTTTAATTAAATACTTTTTAATTATTTGTGTTTTTTTAGAGGATACTGTTTTTTAGTTTATATATGTTATTGTTTGATTTTAGGATATTATTCTCTCTTGTGAGTTGGTGGAGTTTATTTGTAAATTGTTGTTGTGTGTATATTTGTAATTATATATATAAAAAACACACAGAGTTTCTGTTATATATAACATATATTTTTTAATGGTGAATTAAATATGTAATTTACGAAGTTTGATTTTTTTTCATCTATTAATAACAATGTACTTATTACTCTTTTCTCTCTACTACCTTTTCTGTGTGTGTCTTTTACTTACCTACCAGCTTTAATTAAATCTCTCATTTATTTCTCTCATTTTTTATTTTTCATCTTTAACCGAGTTACTGGTGATGGTGGTTCGAGAAATTTTTTTACGTGTGTTTCCGTATAGTCTCGTGCTTATTCTAATATAGTCTTTTTTAGCTAGCTACGAGTGACTAGGCTTATTATCTGTGATTGGTATAAATACCTATTATTCTATTATTTATTATATTACTTTTTTATATAAAGGAAATTATGGCATATATTTTTGTAATGATTTTTTGTGAAACTCAAGTATATCACCGTAGGTGAAAAATTATCACGGTTGTATTGTTGTTATATTTATATTTATACTATTATTTATTATTTTTTTTATTATTCAATGTTTTTTTTTCTTTTATTAAAAAATTTATTAGATAATTACGATTGTGATTCCCAATTTATTCATTGTAAGGCAATTATATATCAGATATTATGATATATATGGTTGTTATTCGACTGAGAGAGACATAATATACATTAGATCACTATATAATTAATTTATGTTTTTAGTATTGATTTTTTTAATATGTACATACATAATTTTACGTTGCCCAAATTCATAACACTCCCTATATTCACAAAGTTTATTCGCTTACCTAGTCCTAAATATTCATTTTATGATTATAATTTTTCTATAACTACACTGAGAAATAATTTTTTACAATATCATAGTAGCATATGCGAAGTGTTTTTCTTTTATAATATTATATACATTACATCTAGTAATTTCTGTTGTTAATTAGGTATTACCTACAGTTAGAAGAGTATCCAATGAGTCAAATATTAATGTATTGGTGCATACTATCAAATGTTTTTACCCTCTTCAGAAGGTAAAAGTAGTTCTAAAAAGTTTATGTAAAAAACTGAATAATTTTGAGTTTCATAACGATTTCTTTAAATAGCCGAAAATTTATTTTCTTTCTCTTCTTCAGTAATCTTATTAATTATTATTTTTGTGAATGGTTTTCTTTTTTTACTCGTAGAAAGTTCAGTTATGGTGTCAATTGCCTTGTGCTTTAGTTTCTTCTCTATCGCAAAGTTTTTCAGCTTGATTATTAATAATAATTAAACATGGGACAGAGTGCCTGTGCCCTTTCCGTACCATTCATAAAAGAGTACTCTGCTCAGAAATACTGTAATTACTATTTACTAGTTTCTTTTATGTAAGCATTTATATTTCTATATAGTTTTTCACTTAAAAGTATCGATACCCTAATGTCTTAAAGAATTTCGGTATGCCCAAAGTGCTAATTTACATAAAATAGGTCTATGTAAATTAATGTTAGCCTCTATTTCAGAATTGTGTGTTCGTGTTGTTATATAATTTGTGAAAACACTTGCTATTGAAAACCTAGAAAAAGTGATAATAAATATATATTGGTAGCCCTTGTAAAGACACAGTTTCGACTTTCGCTTGCTCCAGTTTAAATTAGGCTATCGATATATGGAGTTTCCATTTCTATTCAATTACATCTTCCTTCCTCGCCTGTCAACTATTTTAAGAACTTTGTTAAATTAATGAGAAGAAATAGGTATTGTGAATCGGATATAACAGGAACTCGAGTAGTCTGTTAATTCCCTGCTCGATTAAACTCATGCATTCCGTTATGCTACCCTCGATCTGAATTAACTAATAGTGGTTATACATTAGAACATTTTATCAAAAATTTGAGTAATATATTAATAATAATAGTATACGAATACCAGAATACTACAAAATAATACAGCCATCTCATTACTAGAGGCTGATATTTATTGTTAATTATATATTTATTTATTGCTATTTGAATATTATGGCCAGTTTATATTTTGCCCTAGCGCACACACTGTGCAAAAATCCCCACAATTCACAAGTTATTCAAATTACATTGCCACATATTATCAGCCCCCATAATCAACTGAACAAATATTTACAGCCCAAATGCATTGACATTACAACTACAACCTTTTTCACATCAGCAGCAACAGTGTTGCACCCTAACAGAATCTCTTGATTGAAAGTGAACGACTCAATTAATCTTTCCAAAGCACGCCTTCTAACCATCCCAGTACTTATATTTATTTATTAGCAACATACTACGTAGACGAGTTTTACTAATAGACAATAAATATACATTTCTGTCAACATATATTAAAATTCAGACGTAACATAATCACCATTAGAGAAACGATCCCTCTTATATAACCAGGACTTGTACCCTATTATTTTACTCATATATCACCCAAAAAATTATGATTAGATCTTAAGACACTTGGCATCACATGCATAACCAAACCCTTGAATGCCTCTAATCGCGGATTCAGAATGGTTAAACGTTTCAAACCCGATTTAAAGGATTAAACATCCTAATAATGTAAATGATAAACTTTAAAAATATCCTTAGAGGATAGCTTACCCTAATTAGAGGGGAGATGTGCGGTAATCAGGATATAGCTTTAATAAATTATATATCTTTTAAAAAGACACCAAATTTGCTTATACACTTTTGAATTGAATTGCATCGGCAGATCGTTAATTGATTATGCGTAATCTTGAGATCAGCTTTAAAGGATCTATTCAGTTAGGTGTGAGACCTTGATAGCTGATCCATCAAGGATCATTTGAACTGTGAAAGAAAAGGCACCCACTGTAACACACGGATGGAATGGAATATCATAATGTGACTAAGTGAACTGGTTTCGTAGACTTCATTAATGTTTGCACCAGTTCCAAAAGGTGTCATGTTGTATATTGGTCTATGCTATATATTAGAGTGACGCGCCGATTCGAGCTATGATCTATTAGACTAATATCGCCCGTTTACCGGAGCTGGCGCGCAGCAGACCTGATTCAAAGTCACATCAGGCAACTCGTGCCATTACGCAGTGGTAGTCCAGATACAATTCTTAACACGTGTTTCTATTCCGTTGTGTATGGGAGTATGGTAAGCACGCCACTTGTACACGATAGGAAAAATGATCCTTATCAAATACCATACGCATAGTTGGCGTATATTATGGTTTAATAATCCATCATTTTTCATTTATCTCTGAGTATTGGTATATGATAATAATTTTATATTATTGGTTATTAATTAATATAATATTAAAATTTATTCTTAAATGATTTACCTTTAATATATATATATATATATATATATATATATATAGCTTTTGGCTTAGGGTGATTTCATCGCAGGGATAGTGGGATGCAGTATTTTCATGGTATTATTATGTTTGTAATGAGTATCGGTATCGCTAGAGACGCCTTGATTGGCTTTATAATTACTATACGGAGATCACTTATGTTGTCTTTTATTTTAAGTGAGTATGAGTTATCCGAGGTCATGTTTTACGTATTTAAAGTATCATAAGTTACTTACTTGATAGTCTACATAATTTTTAGTCATTTGTTAATATTCTTTTAGTCATGCAGGGTATTACGGCTTATTTCGTATTATTGGGCATTTATTTTTTTAGTTTTTTGCCTGTATTAAATTGCTTTTTCTTGGATGTTCTCAGTATTAATGAGCATTAGAATGTTTGGATTCTTTAATTCACTTTTTCCTTCTTTGAATCTTTACCTCTAGCTCTGAGATGACCTATACATATCTACATATTTCTCTGTGTGATTGAGTACATTACATATTATTAATATTTATTAATGTATACTATTATTCATTGTTGCGTATATAATGATAATTAGGATATTGTTATGCATACCCCTTATAGTCCCACAGTTTGGTTTGAATGTCGCCATTAAACGTGTCTTGTCTCCCTATATATATATATTATACATATATACTATGAGTGTACGGGTTGTATGTTTTTTATATTATAAGCATCAGCGAAGTCGTCTAGGAATATAATATATATATATAATATTAATTAAATAATAGAAATTATATAATATATATAAAATATAATTAATATACCTTAATATAACGCTTACACCCTAGTTTCTGAAGTTTGTAAGATGCACTTGAAAGAAGATATTGTCGAAAAGCTCACTTTGAATAATTAAAAGGATCTGATGGAGGCTAACAATAGTTTTGGGGGTTTCAACTAGGTTTGCTTTAAGGTACTCTCCTAATATTTGAGAAAATAGAGTTATAAAGCCAAAAATTTGGAGGGTGAGAAGAGGCATTTACTTCTCACATAAGCTGTAAGAATATGCATAAAAAAAATATTTCCTAACACGGAACACCAATATCTCTCAGTCTCTTGATCTGGGACTGTTTGTATGTAAACTCTTTCGTGACGTCATCCTTGTAAGGCCAAATCTGACTTTTCAAAATATATACAATTTTCAAAATACGATTTACTCTAACCTTGGAAATGGCACCTATAAAAGACTAAAGCCTTCAGTTAAAGTTGCACGATGCCTATAAAGAACTATGAATTTAGAGGACGAGCCGGAGAACACTCTAAATTCATTTTTGGACAGATTCGGAATGGGAATTCAAGGGGCGAGAGTTTACAAGGAACTGCTTCTGTATATTTACTTTAGCTGAATTCAAAAGTTTAAGAATATTCAGACTATGATGTGTTGCCAGAGGGATTTAAATACAAGATAGGCTTTATAACTACAAACTTGTGTGTATTAATAACTTGTAAAAAATGAATACTTTTAACAATAAAATATCATGATATACTCTGTCAACGATCTGGGTTATTCTTATAACAGGTCCCAGCATATATCGGTATAAGTCAAAGCTCCTTTAGCGTTAAGATACTGAATCTCTTTAGTCGCAGTAGGCGGAAAACGAACAAGCGCAAGAGTAAAATAGTAATTCAGGTATATTTGGCTTAAAGGAATGATTTTTATAAAAGAAAGAGAACATGAAGAAGAAAAAGGTTTAGAAGAAGGATAATGAATCCCGAGGTTGGTACTACGGGGAGGGTTTATTTTAAAAGTTACAACATTTTATATCGGACCATTCAGTCGTGATAGTTTAAAGTTATTATATTATCTGGAAGATTTAAATGGTGAAAAAAAAAATAAAAAAGCTTGAAATTTTTTATAAAAAACGTAGTGAAGATACAGGATACAAGTAAGCGAGTTCAATCTATCTACACCTGTAAAGGTCATTGAATATAAAGATTGAAAAAAAATATTCTAGCATTACGAAAATAAGAAGGAAAAAAATAAGGACCGTTTAACTGTGTGAAATAGAGGGATATCCCTGCAAGTTTAATTAACTTATATAAAAAAGCAAGTGAAGGTTAAGAATGCATAAAATTAATCAGTGATCTTATATAATCTATTTTAGAAAGATGTATGAATATCAAATGAAATGTGTTAACACTGCCTTCTTTTTCAGCCTCACTTGGATTTACATCCTGATATTAAACTCGTCCGGATTTTAAAATAACTGTGCTATATGATCCTATACGAGATTTGAAAAGATGAGGCATTACGACAGTTAGGAATTAAAATGTTGGAAATGAATATTAAATATATACGGACAGTAGAAAAAAATTTACCTCAAAATCTATTCTGGATGGGGGTGTACCAGAAGTGTAAGAAGTGTTAAACACTAATATTACAGTGGGAGAATACTCGTTATTCTCTGAAAAGACTACAAAATTGCAAAAAAGATGAATAAGCGACAACACCTCTGGCTAAAACAAAAGAAAAAATACTTCTTTGAAAGAATTTAACTTTGCGGAGGTTCATATTTAAAGAAGAAAAATAGGTTGGCCTGCCTATTTTTAGGTCCTTTAAAAACCGTTCTCTTTTGATCATGAAAGTATTATGTGTAAGCACTTGAGGTATTACCGGACAAAAACTGAAATGCGTAACCTATGAATGAATAAAGTAATAATTAAAGCTTAAAAATTATTAGGTACCCCTACAGAGACCGGGACAATGTATTTTTCCTCATGACAACGATCACCAATGGCAAGCGTTAACAACTCAATATATCCCGTAAGTAACAGGTGATAGGCGAGTTGGATATACTCTCATGATATACCCTTAACTATGTTGAGAAGAGGGTTATACCTATCTGTGGAAGAAAATAACCGAATGACTCCACAATGACTAAATAAAAAGAATGGAAAGCAGATCGGTATGCAATTATACATGTCCTTTCCATCCGAGATGCTCAATGTCATTCCCAGGTATGGCTTAATGTATATACAAATGATAATTGATCATCAATATGTAAGGGACATTACAGCTCCTTTTATTAAGAGTAGTATATTTTTCCAAAGAGAGTAAAGTTATAAACATTCCTTAATGTTCATTATCTACCCTCTGATAGATCAAAATTTTTGCAGATCTGTTAACGCGCTTGTGCATTATAAAATAGTTGGAGATGTAGACAGGGAATTCCTTTTCCATTTACATATACGGTTAGCAGTTGTTTTGGCAAGTTCATAAGTGAATACATACGTGATGAATTAACAGTGACCAGGTCATAAATGAAAATATAAGAAAAAAATTTGAGTATAGGACAGAATCCTGAGGAATAATACTTTTAATAGTTTAAAAGAACGAATGGTCGCTGAGGCTCTACCGTTGTTTAATCGGTAGATAGATAGAGTCGCAAAGGCAAGGGCCCGGTAGAAACCTGGAACAAAAATGCATGAGGAGGGGTAATGTGCATTGGTGGATTTTTGAGCCCAAGCTATGGAGAAAGTGACAAGTTGCCTCTACCCAGGAAAGGCGGGGATATATAGGTAAAAAAAAACTATAAGAACAGGTTTGCATACTATTCAAGATATTGCTGCAGGAATTAATCCTCGTACACAGCATTAAAAAGACGTATATCCGATGTTTTCAGATGAGATGTTGGATGATGTTAAGCGTAAAAATAAGACGTAAATGTCAGGAACAAGGTCGAGGGGTCAAGAAGATTGTCATAAAGAAAAAAGACCGGAAAAAAACTCTAAAGAAGAAATGTATTGATGTATTTGCTAATTAATTACTAACTGATAACTTTTAGACGATGTGTGTTGTATATAAGTAAGGTTTTTCATGAAAAATGTTCATTTATTTATCCGGCTTATTAGCTCGCACATGCCAAGATGCCAATTTCCTTCATTCCTTGCTAAGTCTGAATTGGTTGTACGAGAGTGGAAATTTGGATCGTCTTCTCAAAGAAACTCCATACACAAGATTATGCGTTAGCGAGTCCAACTTTATCATGTATTAATCCTCTGCATTCAAATTACCAATACAGATGTTCCTCCAAAGTTCAATATTCCAGGCACTTCTGAACAATATCTTGACCCCTCTAATGTGTTTTTTATATGTAAAAACGAAATTGAACAACGCTGAAAATGGTACACGATCTTACTACGGGTTGATGACCATAATAGTATATACAAGAATCAAATTTCCTGTATAACATTTTTCACCCAGGTTGAAGTCTATCTTAAGGGAACTTAACTAGGTGCATCAGCGGCTATTATCCCTTATAGGAAAGCTAATATAGGAACATTTGTTAAATATTCAGAACCGATGACTAAAACAAGTCTCATCTCAAATCATGTGGTTTTTTATAGCTTCAAAGATGAAGCTGCAAACATATAGATAAAGCAGCTAAAAGTACAAATAACACATGAATTTACGGTCGATTAAATGGCAATATCTTCTCTCAAGAAAGACTCTTCTAACCATCTGTTAGTACTAGAATCATTTTTATCACGGTCAAATCCCTAAATTTGCTCTTAAATAAAAAGTAAAAAACCTACTGCTACAGCTGTTTGTCCAGAACCTGTTTTCAACTGTTGGATGGCTTATCTTCTTATGTCAGAAAAGTGAAAATTATCACCACAGAGTCAATTTGGAAATTGAAAATCGCTTTTTGAATACCACAGCAAAGTACCCTATTAAGAAAGTTAAAACCAAGATATTTAATTTCAATCAAGGATTATCGAGTATCAATTATCTCATAATGTTTTACCACAGAAAAGTAATAAATACATTATTTCTCGGAACATGAAGCCAACTCCGGGAATTATAAAAAGTCACCCTAAAAATTCCAACCTTTCGGCCTTAGAGGTATCAGTTTACATGTGAATGGAACACCTCCACGAACGTGATTATGAAATGTTATAATCAACGGAGACCTAATCTCTATCTGTACTCGACCTTTTTACAACTTAATAGCCAATACTGTATCATGTAATGATAGTGGGACAGGCTTAAATCTTGAAGAATACGCAAAGAATGGTAATTTATATACCTCCTATGATCTTGCTGCAGACCTTTCAGCTTGTAACGCCTAATCATTTAAACATTTTGAGAAGAGGTAACCCTAGGACTAAAGTCTCTCTTGTGATCGAGTCTAAATCACCCATGGCACTGTAAGTGGTCTTCTTGAGCATCCTCACTCTCTCATTGAAATTGACCGAGTACGCAACGTACTTTTGAATTATTAAAGATGATGAGGTAAAAATAAAAAGGTGTTTTAAAAATGAACCTCGCTTTTTAGGAAGTGGTTTTGCTAATTTAACTGAAGAGTAATACTCTGTAGAAGTTTGGAGAAAGGAATACCTGGCTTCATCTTCAATACATTGCCGATCGATCAACAATCAACCTTCAACAGGACATTGGATTTCCGTTTATAGGGCAAAAAACGATACTGTTCACATAATTGATTCTTTTAGAAACTTAAATTTAATATTGACTGTTCTTGTATAGCCTTATTTTTAAAAAAAATATAGATAATGTTAAGACTGATGTAAAACTAAGTGCTTACTCTTTGTTCAAGCCCTTATATTCCAAATTTATGTGTGAGTCTATTGTATTTTATTTCTTATATGTTTTTTTAAAAATAAGTGTATGTTTTAAATAAAACTTGTAAATAATATTATGATGCTAAAATTTGTTAGTTTTTAATTATTGTTAAAATTTTCCTACTTTGCAACAATGCTTTTAAAAATGAAAAAAAACGCGATTTTACTTCCCTTAAAAACTCCGTATATATAAAAAGGTTTTTAAATAAAATTTCGTAGCAAATTTTATTAAAATAAAAATGTTTATATAACAGAAACTCTGTGTGTTTTTTATTCTTACATTACAAATTAAAAATAAAAAAAAGTTTAAAAACAAAAAATAAAAAAGTATTAAAACAAAAATAAAAAAGTAATTAAAACAAAAATAAAAAAATATAAAAAGAAAAACATAAATGTTAAAACAGTAAGCAGAGAGTTTAAGCATAAAGCAGAGAGTTGAGAGCAGTAAAAGCAGAAAAGTTAAGCAGTAAAGCAGTAAAACAAAGCATACTATCCCTTAGGTAACACCCTCTATTGATTTACTGATTTACTGCTTTAAGGTAATGTAATGTTAATAATATATGAGTTAAAGCAGTAAAACATGTGAGTTAAAGCAGTAAAGCAGAAAGTGTAAAGCAGTAAAACATGAGTTAATTAAAGCAGTAAAGCAGAGAGTTAAAGCAGTAAAGCATAGAGTTAAAGCAGTATACTTGTGGTCAAGTAGCAAGTAAAGCAGTAAAACAAATAAGCAATACTAATCCCCTAGGTGTTAGGTAATAACACCTCTAAATTGATTTACTGATTTACTGCTTTATAGTATGTACTTAATGGTTTTTAATAAAAATTTCGTACAATTGTAGTAAAAAGGAAATGAATGACTCATAGTATATTTGAAAAGAAATTCTTTGAAATAGTTTACATGATATCGATATTTTTCGTCGGCGCGGTAATATTGCCGTCTGCGGACGCAGCGCGGCGGCGGTTAGCGGGGGGATATGAGCGCTGCGGGCGCACGCGGCGGCGGTTAACGCTCGAAATATATATTGGCGCCTGCGGGGCGCACGCAAACGGAGCGTTTTCGCGGAGGGGCTGAGACCTGCGGACCGGACTCTGTAAACGTTTGCGGTCACTGTCTCAAATGTGGTAGCTCTTTAGATATATAATTCCTGCCATGCTGATAAGTGTTATAAATAATTACTAACTTATCTATTAGTGAGGTTTTTTTAAGCCTATTTCTATGTCAGATTGTAATATACACCAAATCGAATCCTCATAACCTTAATTACATAGAGGGTAAGACACCCATTTGGGCTATTTGGGCTCAAGGGGAAGGCTTAAGAAAAGGCTTGAAAAAATGCAACTCAGTTTGGAACTTATGTGGCACTTCACTTGGCTACTTATGAGTGGCAACTCACACTTTGGCACTCATTGGCACTCACTTGCACTCATTGGCAAACTCACTTGGCACTCACCTGGCACTCACCTGGGACTCTCTAAACACCTCATAGACAACTAATAGAACATCACTCAGATACTTCTTACGGATGATTTGGGAGCCATTAAAGCCACAAGTTAGCGTGGGTCAATTCATGACCCACGTATAATGGGCAGGTCCAATGGCCGAAATAATCACATGGTCCACAAGGTTAAGACATCAAAATAAGGGGCTAAGTCCCTAAGGAAGGACAAAAAATTACCTGTGGTCAAAATTGACTCCATGAGTACCAAAAGGGTGTCGTGTTTTGACGTGTGAAAATAAGTGTAATGTACCAGTGTAAGTATTTATGGGTAAATGTAAGTGTCCATGGATGAGTGTATTATAAGTGTATAGGTGGTGGTGTGTGTGTGTGTGTGTGTGGTGTGTGTGTGTGTGTTGTGTGTGTTGTTGTGTGTGTGTAGGTGTTTCAATGGATAGGATCATACATGCGTTCAAGTTAGGAACGGAATATGTGACGGGTGGGGCACGAGTGGCCAGAAAGTTTGGCGTGGGCCCAAAATTTTGACGCCAATGGCTAATATGCAAGGTCAAGGCCTAAATTATCAATGGTCCAAAACAAGGTTAAGACATCAAAAAAAAAAGGGCTAAGCCTCTAAAGGAAGGACAATAAATTTCCGTGGGTTCAAAAAATGACCCATGGAAGGACAAAAAATTAACGTGGGTCAAAATTGACCCATGGTATCTGTCAAGCTTTGGAGCAAAGGGGAAGGACAAAAAAAGGTTAAGGCATCAAAAAAAATAGGGCTAAGCCCCTAAATGAAGATCAAAAATTACCGTGGGCAAAAATTGACCCATGGTCGAAAAATTAGGGGGGGGGTAAAATAGGGGGTAATCACGTACGACGGAGGCCTTCGCCTTCCGTCCGGCGCAACACCTTTCTTCGAAGGGTTGCCAAAAAATCAGGGTTGCCGAAAACAATTGGGGGTTATTGCCAAAAAAATTAGGTTGCCAAAAATGTAGGGCCTTGGCCAAAAAATTACCGTGGCCAAAAATGACCCATAGAAGATCAAAGGGGTGCACTAAAAGATAAACGGATAAATAAAAGGTCGAGGAAAAAAAAGGTGGAGCCAGAGTCCAAAAATTTTGGCTCAAAAAAGTCAGGTGGGTCAAGGTCAAGGTCAGTCCAAAGGTCAAAAAAGGCAGATTAAAGGTCGGGTAGGTGGTCAAGGTCATTTTCGTGCAATATCCCTCTCCTACTACTGTCAGTCACTTAGCGCCCATTCTCCTTTTCTCCCGACACCCCAAAGTCACCTGTTATAGTTATCCCATTTTTGATCACCGTATCCAACCAATTTTAGGTCACCCCGCAACACAAAATCAATCTGAAAGCTCCTACTCACCCCATCGGATACAACATCTGTCAGAAAATCGCACTCTCTTTATTCAAATCATTGACCACAATTTTTTTTTTGCCTCGAGGGAATGGGACTCATATGTTTTCACAACAACACATACCCTTGATCCTTTTTCAATCTTATAATTTAACCGGTTAGAATTCTAAGTACTCACACACCAAAAATCAACCTGCTCTGTAGCCCACACAAGTCACTCTTAATCTGAACTGCAAACTCTCTTCCCCTCCAACATTCTTTTCCACACCACAGCACATACACATTTCCACACCAAACCACTCACATTTTCCACACGGTTTCCTTTCATCTTTGTTTCAGTCACAACGAGCAAAATAAATTTTGTCACTTTCTAACATACATACACCTCTCTCCTCCTCTTTTCACACTAAACATTTTTAATCTCCTCTTGACATTTCATGTACCCATACCCATCCATATTTTCGCTAATATATATATTTATAATATATATTATATATATACTATATATTATTATATACTATATATTTATTTATATATCATACTATAATATATAATAATATTTTATATATATACTATATATACTTTATATATAATATATCATAATATGATTAAATTGGGTTGGATTTCATGGCAAATAACGTATTTTTTAAATAACAAAGGTAAATAATGATAAATTTCTGTTAAACATTTTGAATTGAATGTACACTAGGAGCTGGTTGTTTTCTTCTTAGCAAATTTTTCCATCGTTATAATATATATACCCTAATATATTATATTTATATAATATTATATATATATATATATATATCATATAATACATATAAATATATATATATTATATTAATAATATATATATACTAAAATATATATATACTTTTAATATATATATATAATTATATATATAAAATATTAGAATTTAAAATATATCTTATACTTAGAGTATTTTTCCCTCGGAAGATTTGTATCTTATATATCTATTCATATATTATATATATTCATATAATATATATATAATATATATACGCTTTATATATAATATAAATATATATGGTATAAATTATATAATATATATAAATATATATATATATATATATATATAATATATATATATATATAAATATTATATATATATATATATATATATCTAAATAATATATAAATATATCAATGAGAAAACTAAGATTTAATATAACACCTTCGATATAATATAGTATCTAAATATCATATATTATATATATATATAATAATATTATATTTATATCTCATAACCGATTTACTATACTATATATATATATATATACTATATTTATATATTTATATATTTTTATTTACTAATTAATATATAATATATATATATTATATATATATATTATATTTATATATTTATAAAAGTTATATATATAATATAATATAGTATATATATTTATTTCACCTTACTAATTATATATTATGGTATAAGTATATGTAATATGAGAGACGTAAAGTAGTATATTGTGGTATATTTATAATTTTTGTAAAAAAAAAATTAGTTTCTGAGAGGAGAAACAAGGATAAAAAGTCTAGAAAACGTAAACTTTTGTTGCTCAGTTTAGTTAATTTTTCTATAAAGATTTTCCAACTTTATTTATTTTGAGAGTGGTTTCAAAAAGTAATATATAATAAGGTTATATATATATATATTATATATTATATTAACGATATATATATATATAATACTATATATATATATATATATATTATGAGTATATAATAATATATATAGTATATATATATATATATATATAATATAATATGGGAGATAAGACTCATAGTATAGTAATATAATTATATAGTATATAGATATGTAGTACCTAGTACTGAACTTATATATAGAGTATTATATATACGTATATATAGTATAGACCAGAGTAATTAACATATATATATATACTATAATATTATATATATATATATATATATATATATATATATATATATATAATCTTTGGTAGCAAAAACCAGAGGCTTAATTAATTCTACCAGAGTTGGAGGGAATCTCCGAATATGATTGAATTTAAAGGGCGATGTTCTCCGATACACGTCCTATGAAAATTTTGCAAAGCAAAAGGCAGTTCGGAAAATCGTTAAAGGAAGTATGGTTCAGACTTTACCAGTGAAGTACATGTAAGATTGAGCATAACGGTTAAGTCTGGGGTCAGATAGTGGACAGAGAAAGGTTGAGACTATGTAGAAAAACGTGTAGCATGAACCCTTTTCAATGGAAAGGGTATTCAACTGAAGAGTCTATCAAAATGAAAGGGATAATAAAGGGTGGAGTCGTCGCCATAGTAGTGGATACTTGATGAAGTAATAGAGAGAAGGGCATCAATAAAAAGTGAAAAGAGAGTTGGAAATAGAACAGAACCTTGAAGAACACCACTATTTATAGATTTTAAAGATGATCGATGACCGTCCACAACAGCTGCTATAGAACGACTGGAAAGGAAATCAGAGAAAAAGTCACACAGAGGAGAATAGTTGCCGAAAGAGGGAAGTTTAGAAAGCATCGAAGGCTTGCGATATGTCCAGCGCTACAGCAAAAGATTCACCGAAAGGTCGAAAAGAAGAAGAGCAAGGCAGAAAGAAGATCACCAGTAGAGAGTTTCTTACGAATGCCATACTGGCGGTCAGAGATAAGATTAGAAAAATTGATATGTTTCCAGATCTTCCTGCTAAGGATACATTCGAAAACTATAGAAAGAACATAAGTTAAAGCGATAGGACGATGGTGGGAGGGTTGAGAGGCGTCCCCAATTTTTGTCACTGCCTGAATGAGCGCGCGTTTCTAGCAAGAAGGGAAGGTCGAAGTAAAAAACAGGGACAGAATAGTCTACCAAGGCAGGGTGCAAA
>JABUQX010080438.1:22500-25000 GCA_015478945.1 Trachelipus rathkii
AAAGAGAGCAGACTGGATATATGCGCTTTGAGTGAGACTAAGTTGCAAGGTAAGAGAGAGAGAGAGAGAGAGAGAGAGAGAGAGAGAGAGAGAGAGAGAGAGAGAGAGAGAGAGAGAGAGAGAGAGAGAGAGAGAGAGAGAGAGAGATGGCTTGGAGGCTACAGGAATTTAAATTTCAGGGATGAGTGAGAGTGTTAGGGCTACAAAAGGTGTAGCAATAATCATGAAAGAAGAATGGTGAATATATGTGAAAGAAAGTAAAAAATTATTAATTCAAGGTTAATGTTTGTTTGTAAGCGAATTTGGATGCATATATGTAAATAACAGTGTAGAAGATGTAAAAGATGTGTATTTGGAAGAACTAAAAGAAAGTTTAGGTAGGTTTTATAGGAATGATAAAGTGTGCATGTTAGGTCATTTAAATGCAAAGGTTGATGATGTAGAAGTAAGAAGAATAGTTGCCCCTTTTGGTGTAGAAGGTAAGAATGAAAATGGAGAAAAGCTGTTGGAGCCATGTGTTGCTAGAGTGACGATTATTTAAAAGGAAAAGCATGGTTTTATAACATGAGTATGCAGAAATATTTATGTGTAAAACAAATGTGAAAGTCTTAAAAGGAGCATCCAGAGGTGCGTACATTCTATCACTGTTTGATAGAAGTAAAGTTAAAGGTGAAAGTAAGGTGGAAGAGAAAATTGGATTTTTGAGGGAGTGTAGGTGTCACAATAGTAAGGAAATTAGAGAATGCAGAATATTCAGAATAACACGAAAGGTTATTATCAGAAAAATTGGGAATAATGAAAGGAGAGATAGAAGGAATGCAAGAAGAACGAAATGTTTTAAGGAAACAATAGTATTGGCTAAAAAGGAAGTTTGCGGCGTGAATAAGATTCGTGGAAAGGAAATGACAAGGGAGCAAATGGTAGAATGAAGAATTAGATGCAATTATTAAAATGAAAAAGTATTTTTTGAAAGGCATTCATTCGGCTACTAATAGCCACGGAACATGGGAGGAATAACAAAGATGCGAAATGAGGTTAAATGGAAAGTGATAACTACAAATGGAATGCCAGATGAAAGGTGGAATGGAAAGATACTCGTACTTGGAAATTACTGGGAAGAAGCAAAGTATAATGGAATGAGGTAAACAAGAAAAGAAGTTTTAAAAAGAAGATGTTCTAACTGGTATAGATAGTTTGAATGGATATGTAGTGGACGAAATATGGAGAGAGCATTTTTAGGAATTACTAAATGCTGAAAGTGTAAAAAGGAGGAAGAAAGACATTTAACATTTACAGGTATATAAGAAAATTTTAAGGAGGAAGAGATTAGAGTGAATATGTGGGATATATTACAAAGAATGAAATCGTGGATGCTTTGAAGAAAACGAAAGGAGGAGAATATTAGGGCTTGAAATCTATACTAGTAGAAATGTTTAAAGGGAGTAAGTGTCGTGAAGTACCAAATGAGATTATTTAATGTTTACTGGGAAAGGTGCGAGGTGAAAGAAGATTAGCAAGACTCTGTCTTGTTCTAATTAATAAGGGTAAGGGTGACAAAAAGAGAGAGTTTTAATTATCATAGAGGAATGAGTTTGTTGAGTTGTCGTAGGTAGGTAAAGAATATGAACAAGGGTCAATAGAAAAAGTTAAAAGTATTACGGATATCAGATTGGTAAATAATATGGTTATAGAGATGGTAGAGGGTGTGTGGATCACGTGCTTACCTTGAAAATACTGGAAGAGAAATAGGAAAGAAGAAAGACGTTGTTGAATGCTCCCTTGCTTTGGAAAAGGCATATAGCAGAGTTTAAAAAGGGAAGTTGTGGAGAGTCTTGGAAAGTTATGGAGTAAATGGAATGTTATTAAATGTGGCTAAAGGATTTTATAAGAACAGTAGAGAATGCGTCAGTACTAAGAGGAGGGAAAGTGAGTTGTCTTAAAGTAGGGATTGTTCTCACACAAGGTTGTGTTATGCCTCTATCGTTGTTTAAATATATTTATAGATAGCGTAGTTAAGAATGTCGACAGAAATGGAAACGAATCTGATATATATTTACATTAGTGTAAATAAGTGGTGATTAATTCAAAAGAAAAACTGCCTAGTTTGGATTGAAATTGAACGACTGTGCCAAGGGAAAAGTCTAAATATTAATTAATCATTCTGAAAGTAAAGTTATCAAAATTAATGCAAAATTCTAATAAGAAGAATGTTAATCTGGGTTGAATGACATCAAAGTGAATGGGGAAAGTCTAGCAGAAATTGCAGTTTTAATGTACGTAGGAGTGGATATTGAGGCTTTCGGTGGGATGAAAGAAGAGGATATAGCTAGAAAAAATACATGGGGAATGTAATAGAAAATGTGGAGGTGGAGACTTAAGGAAGAAAGTGTACTGGAGCAAGGAGAAAAAATAATATACATTGTGGTGGAAGGGTGACGCAAAAAAAAATGCCGCAAGTGTAGAAGCAACGAAATTGAAAAAAATTATTGAAGGAAGAACA